>JAJEOU010002376.1:0-17482 GCA_021534815.1 Acrocephalus arundinaceus
AGACATCTTGTGACAATCAAGGAATACCCTCTAGAGTCCAAGTACACCCAGCATTACAAATTTCAAGTCCCCACCACTTGTCCTATTACCCCTACACCCAGCTGTGCAGCAGGGCAGAGCAGTCCAGGCCAAACACACACCAACACCAGTGACACAGGACACAACAAACCAGGGGACACAACAGGGACAGAAAACTCTCAGCAAGAAGAATGACCGTGATGACCAAGAGAACTCAGAATGAGATGACTGAGATGAGACTAAAGCTGAGCTGGCCAGGCTCAGAGATCTGTGAAGGAACAAGATGATGACAAGATGACTTTTATTCCAAGAACCACAAAGATGGATGCCTGAGAATGCTGTGCTCAGAATCCCCTGCCTATCTCTGCACTCTTACAAGACCTAACCTGCCATAATGGATCAGGGCAGGGCACAGCTGTGGACACAGCTGGGAACAAGACCTGGATGCTTTGAAGAGAGATGGGATTGAGATGCCTGTCCAAGATCAGAATTGCTCAGACTGATGCCAGAGTCCAAGAGGCCCCTTGAGGGCTGAGGCAAAAGACAAGACACACAAAAGACACAGAAGGCACAACAGACAAGTGAAAAAAACATGCACCGGGACTGCTCTGCCATGCACACCACAGCACTGTGATCAAAAATGAGATTCTCCTTTATGTAGTCCAAGGGATACATCTTGGACATCCTGCCTCCAAACCTGACTCAAAGACCCTCCCACTGACTCCTGACCTGCACATTTGATCCCCCCGTAGCCCCCACTTATCTTTGGATGGTCCAGGATGAGAATCCAAGTCGGGTGCCATGGAGGGTCACTCGTCCTCTGGGAGTTCCCTGCTGTCCTGGGCTGTTTCTCTCGTCAGCTGCAAGAAGAAAGCCAAACATGAATGCCTGATTTAGCAGGACATCCCCAACCCCACAACTCTGGTACTCACCCTCTCCCAGGAATGCCCTCGGGCCGCAGCCTCGGCGCGCTCGGAGGCTGACGCTGATGGCGCAGGGTGTGCCTGGGTAAAGAGGAGACAAGGGGATGGGCACTGCTGAAACTTGAGGGGACCCTCGCTGCCCTCCTCCCTGCCTCCATGACTCACCCCACTCCTCAGGCATTACACAAGTGTACCTGGAGGGCACCTTCAAATGGAGAAGATCAAGGCTTCATCACACACTCCTCTCACGCTCCTGAGGGCTCACGAGGGAGGAGAATCGGCTCTGTCGTCCCTTGGTGAGGGATGTTCGGCCTCTGTGGGTGGGCTGCCCTAAACACACAGCAATGGATGCTTAGAGTTGCACCAGAAAGTGAGACTGCAGCAACAGCAACTGCTTCTGTCCACCCATCACTGCTCACCTTGCCACTTCACCTTGACTGCTGATATCTGCCTTTAATTCCTACAAATAAAGAGAAAGAACAGAGCTGTAACAGAGCCACCATTTCCACTTCTACCAACAGAAACAGTGACTGACCTGCTCAGGGGAACTCCCTCCTCACCCAGCAGGGGGCGCTCTGCCATGGATGTAAATCCATCTGCATCTGAAAGAAAGTTAGAACAAAAGTCAGAGTGCTGCAGGATAATTTAAAAGCTCCAGCCATCTTGTGGCAATCAAGGAATACCCTCTAGAGTCCAAGTACACCCAGCATTACAAATTTCAAGTCCCCACCACTTGTCCTATTACCCCTACACCCAGCTGTGCAGCAGGGCAGAGCAGTCCAGGCCAAACACACACCAACCCAGTGACACAGGACACAACAACCAGGGGACACAACAGGGACAGAAAACTCTCCGCAAGAAGAATGACTGTGATGACCAAGAGAACTCAGAATGAGATGACTGAGATGAGACCAAAGCTGAGCTGGCCAGGCTCAGAGATCCGTGAAGGAACAAGATGATGACAAGATGACTTTTATTCCAAGAACCACAAAGATGGATGACTGAGAATGCTGTGCTCAGAATCCCCTGCCTATCTCTGCACTCTTACAAGACCTAACCTGCCATAATGGATCAGGGCAGGGCACAGCTGTGGACACAGCTGGGAACAAGACCTGGATGCTTTGAAGAGAGATGGGACTGAGATGCCTGTCCAAGATCAGAATTGCTCAGACCGATGCCAGAGTTTCCAAGAGGCCCTTTGAGGGCCAAGACAAAAGACAAGACACACAAAAGAAAAAAAAGGAACAACACACAAGTGAAAAAAAAAATGCACTGGGACTGCTCTGCCATGCACACCACAGCACTGTGATCAAAAATTAGACTTCTCCTTTATGTAGTCCAAGGGATCACATCTTGGACATCCCTGCCTCCAAACCTGACTCAAAAACCCCTCCCACTGACTCCTGACCCTGCACCCCACTTTGATCCCCCCCGTAGCCCCCCACTTATCTTTGGGATGGTCCAGGATGAGAATCCAAGTCGGGTGCCATGGAAGGTCACTCGTCCTCTGGGAGTTCCCTGCTGTCCCTGGGCTGTTGGCTCTCAGTCAGCTGCAAGAAAGAAAACCAAATATCAAAGCCTGATTTTAGCAGGACATCACCCAAACCCCCACAACTCTGCTACTCACCGTCTCCTAGGAATGCCCGGGTCCTTAGGCCGCACACACTTGGAGGGTGACACTTGCAGAGCCAAAGCCTTCACGGAGCTGTTGGCACTGAGCACACATGGCCTCCCTAAGGGGTGTGAGCATCCCTGGTTGCAGCAGGACAGGGATCCCAGGGTGGGCATCCCCCAGCTGTCCCCAACCCTCCAGACTCTGCTCCCCACTATCTCTCCCTGCCTAGCCCTAGCCTTAGGGTTGCTGCCTGCACCTGCTCTCAGGGAATCAGGGGCACTGTGCCTGTACTCTAATTTGCATCCTAGCCTGTACCCCTATTTTCACCCTGTGCTCTCTGGCCCCTGAGTCCTTTTTCTCTCAAGCTCTCCCTCAGCCTCTGTCACTGTCACACCCCTGTGCTGAACACCAATTCTTTAAGACCCTACACTTGCAGCCAGGGACGCTCCTTAACACAGGGTCCCAAGAGTGTCCCGACGCCGGGAACACAAAATCCACAGTTTGTCCTGCCCTAAGGAAAGGTGGCCCTGAGGTCAGGGCAGAGGCTGACAGAGCCGAACTCTTGGCGATGGCAAAGGCGCGAAGCCTACCAACCGCCGCCTCGAGGAGGGAAGGAAGGAAGCAATCCCTGGCTGCGGAGAGACAGGAGACCGCAGGGAGGGGCGGGGCGGGAAACCCCCTGTTTCCCCAACCCTGTCGACCCTGCTCCCCACTATCCTCCTGGCCTGGCTCTAGCCCTAGGGTTACTGCCAGCATGGTTCAGGGCTTCTGGCACTGTCCTGCACTGGTGTTGCTGCCTGCACCTGCCCTCAGTGAAACAGGGGTGGTGTGTGGGCTGGTATGCCTGTACTCTAATTTGCATCCTAGCCTGTACCTCTCCTTTTCACTGCATGCTCTCTAGTCCTTAAGTCCTTTACCTTTCAAGCCCTACAAACCTGACTCAAAAGTCCTCCCCCCCCCGCCACCCTCCTTCCATCCCCTCTGTGAGCCGTAGCCCCCCCACTTATCTTTTGGATGTCCGGGGATGAGAACCCACGCCGGGTGTGAAAGAAGGCTATCTCGCCGTCTAGGAATTTCCTGCTATCAGCGGGCTGTTATCTCTTTGTCAGCTACAAAAAAAAAAAAAAAAAAAAGAAAAACAAACATCAATGCCGGGACTCGCTCCGGGGCTGGCGCCGTTCCACGGTGGGGGAGGACCAGGGAGACCCCAGGAGCGGAGGCGCTCGGTGCCCGAGCCAGCCCCGCACTCCCGGCACAGAACGGAACCCAGCTCCCGGTACCAAAGCCGCTCCTACGCCAGGCTGAGGCTGCCCCGCGCTCCCCGTACCAAAGCCACTCCTCCGCCAGGCTGAGGCTGCCCCGCGCTCCCCGTACTAAAGCCACTCCTCCGCCAGGCTGAGGCTGCCCCGCGCTCCCCGTACCAAAGCCGCTCCTCCGCCAGGCTGAGGCTGCCCCGCGCTCCCGGCACGGAACGGAACCCAACTCCCGGTACCAAAGCCGCCCCTCCGCCAGGCTGAGGCTGCCCCGCACTCCCGGCACGGAACGGAACCCAGCTCCCGGTACCAAAGCCGCCCCTCCGCCAGGCTGAGGCTGCCCTATACGAGACCCCCGCCCACCCGCCCCGCGGTACCGGGCCGGGGGTGTCCCGGCAGAGCCCAAACCGGAGCGGGCAGAGAGCTCCGTGCCGCGGCTCCCGCCTCCCGGCCCCGCTCAGCTGCGACATCCCCCCCCCCAAAACAATGCTCGGCTACGACATCCCCCCCAAACAATGCTCGGCTACGACATTCCACCCCAAAACAATGCTCGGCTACGACATTCCACCCCAAAACAATGCTCGGCTACGACATCCCCCCCCAAAACAACGAATACCAGCAGTGAACGCACTCAAGGCACTCACGGGCAGTGCACGGGCACACGTGTCCCCAAAGACAGCAGCAGAGGGATTAACAAAGCAAAATTGAAAATAGAAAAGAGAAAAGCTCCCCGTAAAAACCCACACTGACTTACCTGTTCAGCCGGCACAAAGGGTCGTTCCTCGGCACCTCCTTTGAGCAAAGCTGCACATCCAAGCGCACCCCCAAATCTAACGAGATGCTCTCACCGTCCTTCCAGGCGACACTCACAGGAACACATGGCAAAGGTCCCTTCTCCAGGAGCTCCAAGGCGGAGTGAGCTGAGGGTCCCCTTTTAAAGCAGCCCCCTTATCCAACAGCCCTCACCTGTGGCTGCCCTGGTTGCTCATTGTTCTCCTTAATTGCCCTCACGTGGCACTGCCGTGTGACTTCATTATCCTAACAGCACTCACCTGTGGCTGTCTCACCTGCTGTGTGTCTCCTCTTCGTCCTTTACATCTCACCTGTGGCTGCCACTCTGAGTGTGACAGCAGGGGCAGAGGGGGATTTGCTGCTCCTTCCCTGGACACCTCATTGTCTGACACACTGGATCCCTCTTCTCCTGCAGGTGTACAAGGCTGAAATCGGGATCCACTTCCAAAATTCCGTATGTGTGAGGTTCATAATTCCTAAGGAAATCCCCCCAGCCATCATTAGCCTTCATTTACAATTTTTCCTTTGGAATCGTTACTAACAGCAAGGGCTGGCAGGGAGGCAAGGATCTCGGGGCAAAGTCAAAATCCAAGCGCTGCATGCACAGCTCCTCTGCCTGGTTTCCAAGTAATAATCCATCACATCCCAGGCACTCCAATAGAGGGGAACATCATCCCGGGAGTGCAAAATTGTTGGCATAGGAGCCGAGTGCCTCCATAGCAAATTTAATACGTGGATTCCTTAGGTTTCTCCTCAAATTCCTTCGATTTCTCCTCAAATCCCTTAGATTTCTGTGACGTGGGGAACACAGATCTCAGGAAATCTGCCTTGAGCTTCCCTGTGTGCTCACTGCCACAGGCTGAGGAGGCACAAACGGCTCCTCCAGCAGAGCACAGCCCATGCTGGGAGTGTCACTGGAGTTGGAAAGTAAAGAAATTGACCAACACTCACCACAGCGTGGACCGGGGGAACGGGGCGGGGCCGGGCCCCCAGCGCCGGCCGGGGGGCGGAGCCGGGCCCTCAGCGCCGGCCCGAAGGGGCGGAGCCGGGGGAGAGGGGCTGGGCTCGGGGCGGAGCCGGGCCCTCAGTGCCCGCCCGAGGGGGCGGAGCCGGGCCCTCAGCGCCCGCCCGAGGGGGCGGAGCGGGGGGGATCGGGGCGGGGCTCGGGGCGGAGCCGGGGGAGCGGGGCCGGACTCGGGGCGGAGCCGGGGCGGGGGCGGTTCCCGGGGCCCTCTGTTCAATCAGCGCTGCCGCTGCCTCAGCGAGCTCTCCAATCACGAGCCGAGAGGGGGTTCAAAAGGGTCCCAAAATTGGCGGCCGCTCATTTATGGGCTTGGTGTGGAAGTCTTTGGATTGTCTGTGTGGGTGTGCGGCTTTTTCAGGCTATTTTATTGCAGTGAGAACATATTCATTTATTTCTTATTCATTTACTTCTCCATAAGGTGCGGTGTGTGGGACTGTATTTAGGTATGTCTAATATCATAGGCGGTAACAGGTACAGCTGTGGTGAGGTTCAGGGGCTGTTGTTCTGTGGGAGTTTGCTTCAGAAACCCACGGCCTTTTCGTGTGTGGGGTTGGGAGACAAAAGTTATTGTAGTTTGGCTTGTTTCTGGTCTTTTTTGGTGCCGAATTAGGGGTTTTTTTTCCTGTATATTCTGTCTCAGTTTTCCATTTGCTTGTAGTTTCCTATGGCTCAGGTGGAGGAAGCATGAAGAGTTTTGCTCTGTGCTGGAAAATTACCTTGAGAAGCTCTTCTGTAAATCAGAGTTATGCTGATCCTCGGTGTTTGTGCAGGTAAGAGGGGATGTGTGCTCTAGGGAGAACCACAGAGGCTTTCCTGCCTTTGTTTCTCCCCCTTTAATCTCTTGTGGTGTGTGGGCCTGGCTGGGGGCTGTGTTTGGATGCATTTCAAAATGGCAAAAGCTTTGTTCAGTGTCTAGGCATTTATCTTGGGCATCAATTGTATTGCTTTCACATATAAACCCTTGTTGTCCTCGGGTAACGCAAGACTCTAGATTTATAGTTTTGTGTTTGACAAGTTGTACTCTTTTTCCAGGAGCTGGATCCCTGCATCCCTGGGCAGGGGGATAAGGCTGTTTTTTATTATTTCAGACTCCTGCTGAGGGGTGGAAGTTGCAAACTAAAACCCTTGCAGGGAAAGCTCTCTAATCTGCTTACATGATGGAGTTCACATGATACTAAAGATTTAAATTAGCCTTTAACTTGGTGAGAACACAGCAGGGAGAAACGACCTTTTGAGGTTTGTGTTCTTGGCTGATTTATGAAGTGACCGTAATAATAAAATTTCTGTGGAAGTTGCCATCGAGTTTGTAAGAGATTTATTGGAAGTAGAGGCAGCTTTTGAGTAATGTTATTTCTGCCAGCTTAAGTTTTCTTTTCCAAGGCTTTCAGGTGGCCTCAGCCCCAGGCAGAACAAGGATGCCTGAGGGGAAGGGAAGGGACAGAGGAGTTGGGAAAGGAGTGTGAGCCTCTCCTTAGATGTCCCTAGTCTGGGAAGGTGGTGGACATCCAATGAAACTCAGAACAGCCTGGGGCTTGTTTGGTTTTGGGTTGGTGGTATGTTTTTGGGGCTTTTGTCACTGGGGCAAGGGGTATTTAACCTTTCTTGCCTGGAGGAACTTTTTTCCTTATCTCAGTTTTGTCATGAGGTGTGATGACATTGTTATAAATGCACAGTATATAGTTGGCTTTTTGCAAATATTAAAATGAACGCTGTATGTAGAATGTAGGAAGGTTGTACTGTATTTTCTTTTATTAATAGAGTTTAGAAACGTGGTGAATGGATATTTTTGATTGTAACATAGTGTTAAAAGTAGAAGATTGATTTTTTTTTTTCTGTAAACTGACAAACCAGAAGGAAGGGGGTCCTGCATCCTGCATGAAACTATTGAACTTGTGTTATCAAGTATTTTATTCAAATAAAGAACCCTGGGAGAAGAATTTATGGGACCTGTGCTATTGGATGGAATGGAGCCACCCACAGACAGATCCACCAGATAAAATGGCTGGGGGGGAGTTGAAACTGAACAAAGAAATTCACCCTCAAAAGGAATGTTTGAATCGTGCATGTGAATTTTTAAATAAGCAACAGGCTGATGTTTTTAAGGAACAAACTTTTTGTTGACAGGTGTGCTAATTGGCCCTGTGCCAGGCACCCTGGGCAGAGAAATTGAATTTTGCTTTTGTATCTCCTGTCTATTTTTTTTTATTATTCTTTTATTAAACTTCTAAGTTTTTCCAAGAAAGTGAACCTTGTTTTTCACAGCTTTGCACCCAGAACTTTGTGTCCTGGGCCCAGTGTTTGGTGCTTTTGTCTGGCTTGGGAATATTTCCCATTCTCAATGGCTTTTTGAGTTCTTTGGGGATATGTTCAAAGGTATTTCCTAACGTATAGGATTTTCTTACGTTTTTTGTTTCTGTTTGGTTTTATTTCTGGAGCATCCCTTATGGATAAACTGCTTTTCTTTTGTGGGGTTGTGCTGCAGTGCTGAGGGGTTTGTGAGAGCAGAGCAGAGAATGGTCCAGTCAGCCCCAGCAGGGTGAGGAGTGTCTGCTTCTGTTTCCAGGAGGCTGAACCCAAAGCCTGTGGCCCCACTGCACAGTACTAATTGCAGGTTTTCTTCTCTCCAGCTCCCTGGCAAGTGTTGAAACAAGAACTTGTGGGTGCCCTGGCAGAGAGAGGAGCAGCAAATGGAGTTGGGGGAGTTTCTGTGAGTCCCAGCTTGATGAGTTCCTGTTTGTGAGGCTTGTTTGGTGTTGTCCCTTTGTTACCTCTTTGTTTCTCTTCACAGAATCACAGAATTTTACTGCTGTGTTTGATTCTGTAAGTTTTAGGTGGAGCTTCTGTTTAGCTTTCAGTCCTACAGGAGTGTGACAATCTGCAGGAGGTGTTCCCAGAGCTGTTTGCATCAGTGCTGTCTCTTTGCTCTGCTTTTATTAATTTATTTTATTTAATACTCAGCATTAAATGGGGGAATTGTTCCTTTGGGTTTTTCTTTGCAATCCCTGTGGGCCGAGGTGGTTTAGGCTCAGCCCAAAGGAGAATTCCCAGTGGAGTTTTAGTGAGAGCTGCTCTTGGGGTGTCCCAAATTGGTTTGTTTAGTGTTGATTTCATGCAATGAACAGTTGGAAGATGATTTTCTCCTAGGATTTTCTCAGGAAAATAAGAAAAATCCCTGTCACTGCTGTGCCACTGCTTATCTAAAGCAATCAAATTGCTTTATTTGGTGTTTGGTGATCAAACGAGTCTCTCCTCTCTTCTGTTTGAGTATCTCGTATTTTTCATCAGAAAATCATCTTTAGTTGTTTAAATTGGAATTTCTCTTGTCATCCACAGGGAAGAAACTGAAGTTGTGTCAGGAGCACTTGGGAGAGGCAGAGCAGAGCTTTTCTTTGCTGAGCTCTTCAGAGGAAAACGTCAAACAAATCAGGTACAAGCTTCAAAAATAAGTTTTATTGTATTGTTGACCTCATGGAAATTAAGCTAAGTTCTTGGTGTGATTTGGAGATGGATTTTAGGTTCTTTGTGAGGCTCTTCCAAGGAAAATGTCAACCCAATCAGATACAAGCCTCAAAAATAATTCCAGTTTTTCTGCTAATAATGGCATAATGGAAATAAAGGACAGGGTTTGGTGTGATTTGGAGATGTAGTTTAAGAAGTACAAATTTCAGAAAATTATCTCAGCAAGGTGGGAGACATGCCTGCTTGTTCCTGCAATCCCCCTTTTGGGTGAAGTGATATTTTTGGGGCAGTTTTTCGAGGTGAGTGGCCATGCGAGTTTCCCAGATGTACTGAGCTCTGCTGTGACTGTTGGTGGCTGACAAGGTAAACCTTGAGCATGATGCTATCGATGCCATCAAGGCACTTTAGTTGAAAATATTTTTTAGTTAAAATAATGTTCAGTGCTGTAAACATTAGTGGACTTGTTGCTAAAGCCGAGCGAGTGATGAGCTCATTGTTTTTCAAATGTGTCCTTTTACCTCTGTTCTGTCTCCACATTAACAGGAAAATAAGGTCGTTGTTCCTCCTGCTGCCACACCCGGGTCACTGCCCGAGGGGATGCAAGGAGAGATCCCAGGGCAGCCACCGAGATTCCTAAGGGTGAGGAAGGGCTCGGGATGAGGCAAAAAGGCTTGGATAAATCATTTTCCAGAACCATGTGAGTCTGAAGGTTTGTCCATGATCAGATGCTCTTGTCCATCTCGTGTTTTCTGTTTTTAATGTTTGTTTAAATTCTAGGGCGCTAAGTTCAAAATGAAAAAGGCATTTTCTGAGGAATGGCATAATTTTTAATGAGTTTTCTTTCTTTTAGTTTTGTGGGAAAGATTAATTTTCTTTTTATGTTTTGTGTTTCAGCATCCACGGAAGCTGAATTGACCCTCCCACACCATCAATGCAAGTGCACAGTAGTTAAACAGATTTGTTGTCTGCAGAACAATGGATGGAATCTGTTGGTGCTTCTGTAGCTACTCTGAGAATTGGTTGTTCCTGTGCCCCTGGGGCTTTGGCCAGGCCTGGGGAGCTGTAAAAGAAGCCCTTGGGCTGCTCTGGACAGGTGAGGTGATTTTTTGGGGTGATTTTTCAATGCCCAGCTGTTGTTTCAATATTTCATTTGTGTTTTCTTAGGGGACAAATGCCCTGGCAAGCCTGGAACAAGAACTGACCCAGAACTTGTTGGGCCCTGGCAGAGAGAGAAGCAGCAAATGGAGCTGGGAGAATTTCTGTGAGTACCTGTGAGATTCTGCATTTATTGACAGCTTAAGGAATGATCTGAAGGGAAAAATATCTTTCTTTTAACAGGAACGTCTGATGTGGAAGATGTCAGTAAGGTGGTTTAGTGTGACTACTTCAAACCTGGTGAAATTTATGGTTTTGAATAGAAGCAAAGCATCTGCAAACACTTGGCAGAAGACTGAAAGGTAAGTGAGGTGCTAATGACACAATCAAGAAAACATCTGGGGCTCTGATTTCACTTCACCGAGGGTTCTGGATTCCTGTCTCAAGTGCCCACTTGTCAGCAGAGCTGGATCCATATGCTCCAGTGCAGAGGCTGGGCTCTGTCCTGTGTTCCTGGCTGGAGTTTTGCCCCAGGAGGAGCATCCTGGTTTAGCTGCCGTGCTCAGCCAGCACGGTGCTGTTGGGTACCTCCTTCCAGGAGCAGCAGGAGCCTGGATTTCTGTCCCTGGGATTGCCTTGCTGTCCAGGCAAGGGCTGAAGGTGAGGGCAAGGCAGCCCTGGGAGCTCTGGGAGCCAGGAGTGCCTGGCATCTTCTCTCCTGCTGCTGCTGCTGCTTGGGTAAGTGCTCAGGTGTTCCCTTGATGGGTTTTTGGTGGCCTTGGACTTTGTGGATGGAGGAAAAAGGGTCCTTTCCCCTGGCTGCCTTCTGTAATTCCAGGATCAGTCGCTGCTCTTTTCTGGCAGGCTCATTAGCCTCAGGAATGGGCAGAGGAGGTGCTGCCTGCAGTGTGGTTCCACAGGAGATGGGGATGAGCTTTCTGCAGAGGTTCAAACAGCCTGGGACTGATTGAGGCACTGAGGCCTGGACAAGAGCCCCGAGGCCAAGCTGAGCTCTGGGTGAACCTTCAAAGCAGATGTTGTGTCTGTGTCCCCTCAGCAGTGAAATACCCAGGATCATCAGTGTTGTCTGCACCAGGTCTGTGCTCATTAGTGAAACAGGGCTTGGCCTTTCCATGTTTAGGGGCCAGACAGGGAAGAAACTGAAGTTGTGTCAGGAGCACTTGGGAGAGGCAGAGCAGAGCTTTTCTTTGCTGAGCTCTTCAGAGGAAAACGTCAAACAAATCAGGTAAAAGCCACAAAATTAATTCAAAAATAAGTTTTTCTCTAATGCTGACCTAATGGAAATAAAGGTGAGGTTTTGGTGTGATTTGGAGATGGATTTTAGGTTCTTTGTGAGGCTCTTCAAAGGAAAATGTCAAACAAATCAGGTAAAAGCCACAAAAATAGTTCAAATTTTTCTGCCTAATAATGGAGATAAAGGTGAGGTTTTGGTGTGAATTGGAGATGGATTTTAGGTTCTTTGTGAGGCTCTTCAAAGGAAGATTTCAAACAAATCAGGTACAAACCTCAAAAATAATTAAAGATTTTCTGCTAATAATGGCATAATGCAAATAAAGGTGAGGTTTTGGTGTGATTTGGGGATGTATTTTAGGTATTGTGTTTATATAGTTGTATTTTAGCTTTGTGAAGCTCTTCAAAAGAAAATTTCAGCTAAATTACGTACAAGCTTTAAAAATAGTTCAAATTTTTCTGCTTATGATGACCTAATGGAAATAAAGGTGAGGTTTTGGTGTGATTTGGGGATGTTTTTTAGGTGATTTGTGAGGCTCTTCAAAAGGAAATTTCAACTCGATTATGTACAAGTTTTAAAAATAATTCCAGTTTTTCTGCTAATAATGTAATGGAAATACAGGTGAGGTTTTGGTGTGATTTGGGGATATTTTTAGGTCCTTTGTGAGGCTCTTCAAAAGGAAATTGCAACTCAATTTTGAACAAACTTTAAAAATAGTTCAAATATTTCTGCTAATACTGACCTAATGGAAACAAAGGAAAGATTTTGTTGTGATTTGGGGATGTATTTTAGGTTTTTTTGTGAGGCTCTTCCAAGGCAAATGTCAAACAAATCAGGTACAAGCCTCAAAATTAATTCAAAAATAAGTTTTTCTACTAATATTGAGCTAATGGAAATAAAGGTGAGGTTTTGGTGTGATTTGGACATGGATTTTAGGTTCTTTGTGAGGCTCTTCCAAGGAAAATATCAAACAAATCAGGTAAAAGCCACAAAAATAATTCAAATTTTTCTGCCTGATAATGGAGATAAAGGTGAGGTTTTGGTGTGATTTGGACATGGATTTTAGGTTCTTTGTGAGGCTCTTCCAAGGAAAATATCAAACAAATCAGGTAAAAGCCACAAAAATAATTCAAATTTTTCTGCCTGATAATGGAGATAAAGGTGAGGTTTTGGTGTGATTTGGGGATGTTTTTTAGGTTCTTTATGAGGCTCTTCCAAAGAAAATATCAAACAAATCCAGGTAGAAGCCTCAAAAATAATTCAATTTTTCTGCTAATAATGACCTAATAGAAATAAAGGACAGGGTTTGGTCTGACTTAAAGATGTTGTTTAAGAAGTACAAACTGCACAAAATTATCCCAGCAAGGTGGAAGAAATGACTGCTTGTTCCTCCAATCCCACTTTGGGGTGAGGTGATTTTTTTGGGGCAGTTTTTCAAGGTTTTCCATCAGAAATTCATCTTTAGCTGTTTAAATTGGAATTTCTCTTGACATCCACAGGGAAGAAACTGAAGTTGTGTCAGGAGCACTTGGGAGAGGCAGAGCAGAGCTTTTCTTTGCTGAGCTCTTCAGAGGAAAACGTCAAACAAATCAGGTACAAGCTTCAAAAATAAGTTTTATTGTATTATTGACCTCATGGAAATTAAGCTAAGTTTTTGGTGTGATTTGGAGATGGATTTTAGGTTCTTTGTGAGGCTCTTCCAAGGAAAATGTCAACCCAATCAGATACAAGCCTCAAAAATAATTCCAGTTTTTCTGCTAATAATGGCATAATGGAAATAAAGGAAAGGTTTTGGTGTGATTTGGAGATGTAGTTTAAGAAGTACAAATTTCAGAAAATTATCTCTGCAAGGTGGGAGACATGCCTGCTTGTTCCTGCAATCCCCCTTTTGGGTGAAGTGATATTTTTGGGGCAGTTTTTCGAGGTGAGTGGCCATGCGAGTTTCCCAGATGTTCTGAGCTCTGCTGTGACTGTTGGTGGCTGACAAGGTGAACCTTGATCATGATGCTATCGATGCCATCAAGGCACTTTAGTTGAAAATATTTTTTAGTTAAAATAATGTTCAGTGCTGTAAACATTAGTGGACTTGTTGCTAAAGCAGAGCGAGTGATGAGCTCATTGTTTTTCAAATGTGTCCTTTTACCTCTGTTCTGTCTCCACATTAACAGGAAAATAAGGTCGTTGTTCCTCCTGCTGCCACACCCGGGTCACTGCCCGAGGGGATGCAAGGAGAGATCCCAGGGCAGCCACCGAGATTCCTAAGGGTGAGGAAGGGCTCGGGATGAGGCAAAAAGGCTTGGATAAATCATTTTCCAGAACCATGTGAGTCTGAAGGTTTGTCCATGATCAGATGCTCTTGTCCATCTCGTGTGTTTTCTGTTTTTAATGTTTGTTTAAATTCTAGGGCGCTAAGTTCAAAATGAAAAAGGCATTTTCTGAGGAATGGCATAATTTTTAATGAGTTTTCTTTCTTTTAGTTTTGTGGGAAAGATTAATTTTCTTTTTATGTTTTGTGTTTCAGCATCCAGGGAAGCTGAATTGACCCTCCCACACCATCAATGCAAGTGCACAGTAGTTAAACAGATTTGTTGTCTGCAGAACAATGGATGGAATCTGTTGGTGCTTCTGTAGCTACTCTGAGAACTGGTTGTTCCTGTGCCCCTGGGGCTTTGGCCAGGCCTGGGGAGCTGTAAAAGAAGCCCTTGGGCTGCTCTGGACAGGTGAGGTGATTTTTTGGGGTGATTTTTCAATGCCCAGCTGTTGTTTCAATATTTCATTTGTGTTTTCTTAGGGGACAAATGCCCTGGCAAGCCTGGAACAAGAACTGACCCAGAACTTGTTGGGCCCTGGCAGAGAGAGAAGCAGCAAATGGAGCTGGGAGAATTTCTGTGAGTACCTGTGAGATTCTGCATTTATTGACAGCTTAAGGAATGATCTGAAGGGAAAAATATCTTTCTTTTAACAGGAACGTCTGATGTGGAAGATGTCAGTAAGGTGGTTTAGTGTGACTACTTCAAACCTGGTGAAATTTATGGTTTTGAATAGAAGCAAAGCATCTGCAAACACTTGGCAGAAGACTGAAAGGTAAGTGAGGTGCTAATGACACAATCAAGAAAACATCTGGGGCTCTGATTTCACTTCACCGAGGGTTCTGGATTCCTGTCTCAAGTGCCCACTTGTCAGCAGAGCTGGATCCATATGCTCCCGTGCAGAGGCTGGGCTCTGTCCTGTGTTCCTGGCTCTTTAGTGGCTGGAGTTTTGCCCCAGGAGGAGCATCCTGGTTTAGCTGCCGTGCTCAGCCAGCACGGTGCTGTTGGGTACCTCCTTCCAGGAGCAGCAGGAGCCTGGATTTCTGTCCCTGGGATTGCCTTGCTGTCCAGGCAAGGGCTGAAGGTGAGGGCAAGGCAGCCCTGGGAGCTCTGGGAGCCAGGAGTGCCTGGCATCTTCTCTCCTGCTGCTGCTGCTGCTTGGGTAAGTGCTCAGGTGTTCCCTTGATGGGTTTTGGTGGCCTTGGACTTTGTGGATGGAGGAAAAAGGGTCCTTTCCCCTGGCTGCCTTCTGTAATTCCAGGATCAGTCGCTGCTCTTTTCTGGCAGGCTCATTAGCCTCAGGAATGGGCAGAGGAGGTGCTGCCTGCAGTGTGGTTCCACAGGAGATGGGGATGAGCTTTCTGCAGAGGTTCAAACAGCCTGGGACTGATTGAGGCACTGAGGCCTGGACAAGAGCCCCGAGGCCAAGCTGAGCTCTGGGTGAACCTTCAAAGCAGATGTTGTGTCTGTGTCCCCTCAGCAGTGAAATACCCAGGATCATCAGTGTTGTCTGCACCAGGTCTGTGCTCATTAGTGAAACAGGGCTTGGCCTTTCCATGTTTAGGGGCCAGACAGGGAAGAAACTGAAGTTGTGTCAGGAGCACTTGGGAGAGGCAGAGCAGAGCTTTTCTTTGCTGAGCTCTTCAGAGGAAAACGTCAAACAATCAGGTAAAAGCCACAAAATTAATTCAAAAATAAGTTTTTCTCTAATGCTGACCTAATGGAAATAAAGGTGAGGTTTTGGTGTGATTTGGAGATGGATTTTAGGTTCTTTGTGAGGCTCTTCAAAGGAAAATGTCAAACAAATCAGGTAAAAGCCACAAAAATAGTTCAAATTTTTCTGCCTAATAATGGAGATAAAGGTGAGGTTTTGGTGTGAATTGGAGATGGATTTTAGGTTCTTTGTGAGGCTCTTCAAAGGAAGATTTCAAACAAATCAGGTACAAACCTCAAAAATAATTAAAGATTTTCTGCTAATAATGGCATAATGCAAATAAAGGTGAGGTTTTGGTGTGATTTGGGGATGTATTTTAGGTATTGTGTTTATATAGTTGTATTTTAGCTTTGTGAAGCTCTTCAAAAGAAAATTTCAGCTAAATTACGTACAAGCTTTAAAAATAGTTCAAATTTTTCTGCTTATGATGACCTAATGGAAATAAAGGTGAGGTTTTGGTGTGATTTGGGGATGTTTTTTAGGTGATTTGTGAGGCTCTTCAAAAGGAAATTTCAACTCGATTATGTACAAGTTTTAAAAATAATTCCAGTTTTTCTGCTAATAATGTAATGGAAATACAGGTGAGGTTTTGGTGTGATTTGGGGATATTTTTAGGTCCTTTGTGAGGCTCTTCAAAAGGAAATTGCAACTCAATTTTGAACAAACTTTAAAAATAGTTCAAATATTTCTGCTAATACTGACCTAATGGAAACAAAGGAAAGATTTTGTTGTGATTTGGGGATGTATTTTAGGTTTTTTTTGTGAGGCTCTTCCAAGGCAAATGTCAAACAAATCAGGTACAAGCCTCAAAATTAATTCAAAAATAAGTTTTTCTACTAATATTGAGCTAATGGAAATAAAGGTGAGGTTTTGGTGTGATTTGGACATGGATTTAGGTTCTTTGTGAGGCTCTTCCAAGGAAAATATCAAACAAATCAGGTAAAAGCCACAAAAATAATTCAAATTTTTCTGCCTGATAATGGAGATAAGGTGAGGTTTTGGTGTGATTTGGACATGGATTTTAGGTTCTTTGTGAGGCTCTTCAAGGAAAATATCAACAAATCAGGTAAAAGCACAAAATAATTCAAATTTTTTCTGCCTGATAATGGGATAAAGGTGAGGTTTTGGTGTGATTGGGGATGTTTTTTAGGTTCTTTATGAGGCTCTTCCAAAGAAAATATCAAACAAATCCAGGTAGAAGCCTCAAAAATAATTCAATTTTTCTGCTAATAATGACCTAATAGAAATAAAGGACAGGGTTTGGTCTGACTTAAAGATGTTGTTTAAGAAGTACAAACTGCAAAAATTATCCCAGCAAGGTGGAAGAAATGACTGCTTGTTCCTCCAATCCCACTTTGGGTGAGGTGATTTTTTTGGGGCAGTTTTTTCAAGGTTTTCCATCAGAAATTCATCTTTAGCTGTTTAAATTGGAATTTCTCTGACATCCACAGGGAAGAAACTGAAGTTGTGTCAGGAGCACTTGGGAGAGGCAGAGCAGAGCTTTTCTTTGCTGAGCTCTTCAGAGGAAACGTCAAACAAATCAGGTACAAGCTTCAAAATAAGTTTTATTGTATTATTGACCTCATGGAAATTAAGCTAAGTTTTTGGTGTGATTTGGAGATGGATTTTAGGTTCTTTGTGAGGCTCTTCCAAGGAAAATGTCAACCCAATCGATACAAGCCTCAAAAATAATTCCAGTTTTTCTGCTAATAATGGCATAATGGAAATAAAGGAAAGGTTTTGGTGTGATTTGGAGATGTAGTTTAAGAAGTACAAATTTCAGAAAATTATCTCTGCAAGGTGGGAGACATGCCTGCTTGTTCCTGCAATCCCCTTTTGGGTGAAGTGATATTTTTGGGGCAGTTTTTCGAGGTGAGTGGCATGCGAGTTTCCCAGATGTTCTGAGCTCTGCTGTGACTGTTGGTGGCTGACAAGGTGAACCTTGATCATGATGCTATCGATGCCATCAAGGCACTTTAGTTGCAAATATTTTTTAAGACTTCTCTCTCACCAACAACAACAGGCCGG
>JAJEOU010002007.1:0-52244 GCA_021534815.1 Acrocephalus arundinaceus
GGGGGGACAAAACGGGGGTTCCTGGGTCTCGCCCCCCTCCCCGACCGCCCCCTCGCCCCCTCCCCAGGTTGCTGCCCCCCTCCAGCCGCACCTTCGTGCTGCGGGACTTGGCCCCCGGGCGCCTGTACGAGCTCTGCGTCTCCACGCTGCGCGTGGTCGGGGACCCCCCCGCCGCCCCCCGCCCGCTCGGCTGCGTCTCCTTCGCCACCGCCGCCGCCCCCCCGGGCTGCGCCGCTCCCCCCCGGCCCCATTTCTTAGGGGGCACCGTCATCATCGTCATCGGCGCCGCCATCGCCGCCTCCGTGCTCGTCTTCATCCTCATCCTCACGGCGCGCTGGAAGGCGGCGGGGGCGCGGCGCCCCCCGCCCGCCCTCACCAGCGTCTGCTCGCAGACCAACGGCGGCCCCCGGCCCGCCGAGACCCCCGAGCTGCCCCCGCTGCCCCCGCTGCCCCCGCCGGCCCCCGGGGGTCCCGCAGCGGCGGGGGGGTCGCGGGTTTTGTTCCCCAGCCACAGCTACCCCCGGCGGGCGCGGCCGCGGCGCCACGGGTCCCTCCCGCGGCTGGACGCGCCCGAGGGGAGCCCCCTGGGACCCCCCCTGCGCCCCTCGTTCGGCAGCACCCACTGGATGCTGGAGAGCACCGTCTGAGGGGGGGGGACACGGGAATCCCCCCCCGGGGGCCCCTTTTCGGCAGCACCCACTGGGACCCCCCCCGGGATCCTGCGGGGTGGTGGGACCCCCCCGGAGCCTCCCCGGGACCCCCACGGAGCCTCCCCGGGACCCCCCCGGAGCCCCCCCCGGGTGGTCCCGGGCGACCAAACGCGGCCCCGGCGGCTCTCGTGGGGGGGGGCGTCAAAACTGGCCCGGGTGCCCCCCCCGGGTGCCACCAGGTGCCATTGGGAACCCCCCAGGTGTCCCCCCCCCCACTTTTCCGTCCTGGGGGTACCTGTATGCAAACCTTCCCCCCTCCCCAAAAAAATCCGCGTGGGGACCCCCCCGACACCGCGACACGCGGGGGGGGCCGCGATAAGGATCGCGACAGGGCGCGCCCCCCCCGCGGGGACTCAGGTGGCGTGTCCGGAAATTTCCGGACCCCCCCCCCCAAAAAAAAATCCGGACACTCGCCCGGGACATTGCGTGTGCCCCCCCCCAAAAAAAAGCGCACTTGGGACTTGTGTGTGCGCCCCAAAATTCGTGTGCCCCCCCAAACGCGCCCCGCCCCACGCGCGCGCCCGGCCCGCCCCCCCCGCGGTGCCTTCGGCCGGGCCGGGGGGGCCCCGCGCACGCCCCCGACATCTCTGCACAGATGACACGAGACCCGCAGCCCCCCCCCAAAAAACCCTCAGTGGGGAGGGGGCAAAAAGGGGGAGGAACCCCCCGGGATGCCTGGGGACCCCCCCGTGTGTCCCCCCCCCCGGTGGCCTCTGCCCCCCCCAAACTCGACCCGGGGGTTCCTATCTGGCTGGTCTGGATAACCCTGGGGGGCTCCCCAAGCCCCCCCGTTTCCCTCCCAGCCCCATTTCTTCCCCCCCCCCAAAAAAACCCCTCAGCTCCTCCCCATGTCCCCCCCTCCCCAAAACGCCCCCCCCACCAGCCGCCCCCTCGGGCCCCCCCCGCAGTGTTTAACACGAGTTTTTACATTAAAAACCTGTGGCCCCCCCGGGGCAGAAACACCGGTGTGAATGGGGGGGGCTCGGTGTGGGGCTGGGGGGAGGTCCCTCTGTATTTTGGGGGATCCCCTCTATTTTGGGGGGTCCCCTCTGTATTTTGGGGGATGCCCTCTATATTTTGGGGGGTCCCCTCTGTATTTTGGGGGATCTCCTCTGTATTTTGGGGGATCCCCTCTATTTTGGGGGGTCCCCTCTGTATTTTGGGGGATCCCCTCTGTATTTTGGAGGGTCCCCTCTGTATTTTGGGGGATCTCCTCTGTATTTTGGGGGGTCCCCTCTATTTTGGGGGGGTCCCCTCTGTATTTTGGGGGATCTCCTCTGTATTTTGGGGGATCCCCTCTGTATTTTGGGGGATCCCCTCTGTATTTTGGAGGGTCCCCTCTGTATTTTGGGGGGATCCCCTCTATTTTGGGGGGTCCCCTCTGTATTTTGGGGGATCCCCTCTGTATTTTGGGGGATCCCCTCTGTATTTTGGAGGGTCCCCTCTGTATTTTGGGGGATCCCCTCTGTATTTTGGGGGGATCCCCTCTATTTTGGGGGGTCCCCTCTGTATTTTGGGGGATCCCCTCTGTATTTTGGGGGATCCCCTCTGTATTTTGGGGGATCCCCTCTGCATTTTGAGGGGGGTCTCTGCCCGGGTTTCATTTCCTGAGGGGGCCCCCGAACCTCTCCCCCCCCGGGCCGCAATGTGGGCGGGTCCGGACTATGCTAATGAGCGGCAGTCCCCGCCCCCATGGTTTCCATGGTGACCGCGGGGAGGGCCGCAGCAAGGCCAGGCGGGATCGAGAATATGCAAATAAGGGGGCGGAGCCCACCAGGAAAAGCCCCCGGGTAATTATGCGCTCATTTGCATACGGAGCACCTGGGCCCCGCCCTGGCCTTGAGTCCCCCCCCCTCCCCAAGGCCGCGGGAGGGCCCGGGGGGGGGCCCGGAGGGGTCACCTGTGTCCCTTCCTAGGTGGGGGCGGGGCCAGGACACCTGGGGGCCTCTCTGGGGTGGGGGGGGTCCCCAACACCTGAGGCCCCTCCTGGGGGGGCTGCGGACTTTGGGGGACCCCCAACCACTGTGTCCCCACTTGGGGGGGGGGGGGCAGATTTGGGGGGTCCTGGTTCCTCCCTTCCGGGGGGGGGTCCCTGCACAGCTGGGTCCCTGCACAGACCCCATGGTGGGGGGGTCTGCAGAGCTTGGGGTCCCCCCACACCTCTCCCTTCCCTTTTGGGGGGGGTCTCTGCACACTTCGAACCCCCACCCATGTCCACTCCATGGCGGGGGGGTCTGCACACCTCGGACCCCCCCCCCCCGTGTCCCTTCCCATGAGGGGGGGTCTGCAGAGCTCGGACCCCCCCCACACCTGTGTCCCTTCCTGACGAGCTGTCACACACCTGTGTCCCCTCCCACAGCGGGGGGGGTCTGCAGAGCTCGAGGTCCCCCCACACCTGTGTCCCTTCCCATGAGGGGGGGTCTGCAGAGCTCAGGGCCCCCCACCCATGTCCCTTCCCATTTGGGGGTTCTGCAGAGCTTGGGGTCCCCCCATCTGTGTCCCTTCCCATTTGGGGGGGTCTCTGCAGAGCTCAGACCCCCCCCACACCTGTCCCTTCCCATTTGGGGGGGTCTGCACACCTCAGACCTCCACACCTGTGTCCCCTCCCACAGCGGGGGGGTCTGCAGAGCTCAGGGCTCCCCACCCATGTCCCTTCCCATTTGGGGGGGATCTGCAGAGCTCGGACCCCCATACCTGCATCCATTCCCATTTGGGGGGGGGGGGTCTCTGCAGAGCTCGGGGTCCTCCCACACCTGTGTTCCTTCCCGGGGGAGCTGCCACCACACCTGTGTCCCCTCCCACCTTGGCCACGCCCCCTGTTCTTGTCACACACCTGTGTCCCCTCCCACAGTGGGGGTCCGTGCAGAGCTCGGACCCCCCCACACCTGTGTCCCTTCCCGGGGGCAGCTGCCACCACACCTGTGTGCCCTCCCACCTTGGCCACGCCCCCTGTCCTTGTCACACACCTGTGTCCCTTCCCACCGTCCTTGTCACACACCTGTGTCCCCTCCCACTGTCCTTGTCACACACCTGTGTCCCCCCCACCCTGTCCCCACCCCTGACCTTGTCCCGGGCTATAACCGGCGCCGCGGCCGCCTCAGCTCGGCCCAGGAGGAGCAGGTGACAGCCATGACCTCGGCGCTGCTGGTGACGCTGGTGGCCGCAGTGGCCGCGCTGCTGGGCCGGCCGGGGGACGCCCAGTGCCCCACGGCCGCCGACCTGCGCCCGGCCAACGGCACCCGCGTGTGCGCGCAGCTCTACGCCGACAACAGCCCCTACTACGACCAGTGCTGCGCCGGGGACGTGCTGGTGGTGCCGCCGGGCAGCGACGCGCCCTACATGCCCCGCGGCTGGTCCGGCCGCGCCTCCTCCCTGGTGGTGGGCACCAGGTGCGAGCTGACCGTGTGGTCCCGCAAGGCCAAGAAGGGGAAGTCGCGGCGTTTCGGCGCCGGCGCGGTGCCGCGGCTGCAGGAGGTGCGCCGGGGGCTGTTCGGTGATTGGAACGACGCCATCCGTGCCTATTACTGCACCTGCAAGTGAGCGGCGCCGGCGCGGGGCGGGGCGGGCGGTGGGGACGGGGTGACAACGGGAAACGGGAGGTGGCGTGAGGCAACGTGGGTCAACGCGAGCCAGCGTGGGTCAACATGGGTCAACATGGGTCAACACAAGCCAGTGTGGGTCAACGCGAGCCAGCGTGGGTAAATATATGAAAGTCAGTGTGGGTCTGTGAAAGTCAACATGGGTCAGCGTGAGCCAGTGTGGGTCAATGTGGGTCAACACGGACCAGTGTGGGTCATGATGGGTCAACGTGAGCCACCATGAGCCAGCGTGGGTCTGTGAAAGTCAACGTGGGTCAACGTGAGCCAGCGTGGGCCAACGTGGGTCAACACGGGACAGCATGGGTCAACATGGGTCAACACGAGCCAGTGTGGGTCAGTGTGCGTCTATGGACATCAACACGGGTCAACGCGAGCCAGTGTGGGCCAACGTGGGTCTGTGAAAGTCAGTGTGGGTCAACGTGAGCCACTGTGGGTCTATGAAAGTCAACGTGAGTCTGTAAAAGTCAACGCGGGTCAACGCGAGCCAGCCTGGGTCAACGTGGGTCTATGAAAGTCAACGTGGGTCAAGATCTGCCAGTGTGGGTCAAGATCTGCCAGTGTGGGTCGCCGCGAGTCAACGCGCGCCAGGACGAGTCAGCGTGGCTCTACCCGAGTCAATGTAGGCTGAACCGTGCCCAAGTTGGCCAAGAGGTGCCCATGTGAGCCAAGATGAGCCGATGCCGGCCATGGTTGGCCGAGGCAAGTCAAGGCAAGTCAGCATTGGCCAAGATCCACCAGCTGGGCCAAGCCAGGCCAAGCCAAGCCAAGCCAAGCCAACACAAGTTGACCCGGGCCAAGCCACGCTGAGGACACGCCCTTCCTGGGACACGGCCACGCCCCCCTGCCCCCTTCCCCGTGCAGCCAATAAAGCCCTGAGGCAGCAGCAGCTCCTGCCTGGGGGGTCCTTTTTGGGGGGGGGATGTGGGAGGTGCCCCCCAAAGAACCACACGGCACAGGGGGTTCCAAAAGGACACGTGTGTAATCTTGGGGGGGGCCCCGTGTCCCCCCTGGGCCCCCCCAGTACAAAACCCGACCATATAAATATCAACTTTGTTAAAAGTTAAAAAACAAAACCCTGGGGGCGAGGGGTGGGGGGGGAGAGTTCCGAGGGGAAGGAACCGACCAAAAAACCCCAAAAATCAACAAAAAAACCCCCAAAATCAACAAAAAAAAAGGCGAGGAGGGCCCGGGGGGGGACACACCCCGAATCAGTAGTGTGGTGTGGTGGGGAGGGGGGGGCTGTAGTTTTGGGGACCCCCCTCTCTCATTGGGGGGGGGGCACACCCCAGTGCCCAAAGGGGGTAGAAAAGAGGAGGGCTAAAAAAAAAACAAAAAAAAAGGGGAAAATGCCCCAAAATGGGTCCTGAAGGTGGGAAGGACCAGGACGAGCCCCTGCACCCCCAAATCTCTGGGATGACAGCCCCCCCACCCCCCAAAATCTCTGCTGTGGGGTCCCCAGCTCAGTAGTACAGGTTGGGGGGGCCGGCGTCCCCCAGGAACATCCCAGTCCCGCTCCAGTTCAGTTTGGGGGTGCCGCCGAGGAGGAGGAGCAGGAGGGGGCCGGGGGGCTCCCCCATGGCTGGGGAGGGGTCTCACCGCAGCCGGTGCTGCCGCATGAGGGGCACGATGCAGGCGGGGGGCCCCGCCACGCCCAGGAAGGGGTGACGGAGCAGCTCGGGGGCGCTGGCACGCTGAGCCGGGTCCCGCACCAGCATCCGCTCCAGGAACCCCTTCAGGGATGGGGACACCTGGGGGGGACAAAACGGGGGGTGTCAGACACCCCTGGGACACCCCGGAAATTGGGGGGGGTGTGAGACACCCTCGGGACACCCCGGAAATTGGGGGGTGTGAGACACCCCTGGGACACCCCAGGAAAAGGGGGGGGGTGTGAGACACCCCTGGGACACCCCAGGAAAAAGGGGGGGGTGTGAGACACCCTCGGGACACCCCGGAAAAGGGGGGGGGTGTGAGACACCCCTGGGACACCCCAGAAAATGGAGGGGTGTGAGACACCCCTGGGACACCCCGGAAATTGGGGGGGGTGTCAGACACCCTCGGGACACCCCGGAAACTGGGGGGGGTGTGAGACACCCTCGGGACACCCCAGAAAATGGGGGGGGTGTGAGACACCCCTGGGACACCCCAGAAAAGGGGGGGACTCCTCCTCCCCCCCCCGAGAGTTACCTTGTGGCCGTTCTTGAGCCGGGGGGGAAGGTTGTCCCGGATCAGCTTCATGGCTTTGAGGGGGGGCTCGTTGAAATAAGGGGGTTCCCCGTCCACCATCTCGATGACCATCACACCCAGGGACCAGATGTCCACCTGGGGTAGGGAGAGTCACCCCAAAAATGGGGAGGGGGGGTTAGAGAGGAGCTCCTCAAACCCACTCTGTGGCCCTTGCCCCAAATACACCCAGAATGGGGGGGTCTGGAAGGGAGGCCACTTGGAGCCCCTCAAATGTACACTGGGTACCCCCAAACCCACCCTGGGCAACCCTAAACCCATTCCAAACCCACCCTGGGCACCTCAAATCCACACTGGGCAACCTTGAACCCATCCTGGGCACCCCTAAAAGAATTCCAAATCCACCCTGTGCTCCCTAAACCCACCCTGGGCAATCCTAAACCCATCCCAAATCCACCCTGGGCATCCCAAATCCACCCTGGGCAACCCTAAACCCACCCTGGGCACCCTCAGACCCATCTCAAATCCACCCTGGGCACCCCAAATCCACGCTGGGCAACCCTGAACCCATCCTGGGCACCCCTAAACCAATTCCAAATCCACCCTGTGCTCCCCAAATCCACCCTGGGCAATCCTAAACCCATCCTGGGCAACCCTAAATCCATCCTGGGCACCCTAAACCCTTCCTGAGCAACCCCAAACCCATCCTGGGCACCCCTAAACCCATCCCAAACCCACCCTGGGCACCCTCAGACCCATCCCAACCTCCTCACAAGACACCTCAGGCTGGTACAGAAGGCAGGGGATGAGCTTGGGGGCCCACACTCCCACCTCAACCCCGCTAAACCCACCCCAAACCCCCTGAAACCCACCCTAAATACTCCCTAACGAACCCCAGGACCCCCTGAAGCCCCCCAAGCCCCCAGCCCCACCTCTGGGCCATAGGGCAGGCGGGAGATGAGCTCGGGGGCCATCCAGTACGGGGTCCCCACCAGGGACTTGCGGCGCGGCACCTCCTTGTTCACTTGGGCGCAGAACCCGAAATCCGAGAGTTTCACCTGCCAGCGGGGCCGGGGCGGTCAGGGGGGGACCCCAAAGGCTCGGGGGGAGGTTTGGGGGGGATTTTGGGGGTTCCTACCCGCCCGTCGTGCGTGAGGAGGATGGAGTCGCTCTTGATGTCGCGGTGGATGACGCCCTGGGCGTGGAGCACGGCGAGTGCGCGCAGCACCGAGCGGCACACGGCGGCGATCTGCTCCTCCGACATCCTGGGGACAGCAGCGACCTGTCACCGGCCTGTCACCTCCCTGTCACCTCCCTGTCACTGCTCTGCCACTGCCCTGTCACCGGCCTGTCACTGCTCTGCCACTGCCCTGTCACCGGCCTGTCACTGCCCTGCCACCACCCCATCAGCTCTGCCACCACCCTGCCACTCTGCCACCACCCTGTCAGCTCTGCCACTACCCTGCCACCACCCTGCCACCGCCCTGTCACCGCCCTGCCACCACCCTGTCACTCTGCCACCTCTTGTCACCTCTGCCACTGCCCCGGCACTTCTGCCACTGCCCTGTCACCACCCTGTCACCTCTGCCACCACCTCTGTCACCACCCTGTCACCTCTGCCACCACCTCTGTCACCACCTCTGCCACAGCCCTGTCACTGCCCTGCCACCACCCTGGCACCGCCCTGCCACCGCCCTGTCACCTCTGCCACCGCCCTGTCACCTCTGCCACCACCCTGTCACCTCTGCCACCACCCTGCCACCGCCCCGTCCCCTCTGCCAGCCCTGCTGTCCCCAGGTCACCTGGTGTGGGTGACGATGTCGGTCAGGGCGCCGCCCTCCAGGAACTCCATGACCACCCAGAGCTCGTCGCCCACCAGATAACTGTTGTACATCTCCACCACGTTCTCGTGCTGGTGGTCCCGCATGATCACCACCTGGGGAGGGGGACACGGGCTGGGACCCTGGGACTGTCCCCAGGGGTACCCGGGGCCTCGGGAGGTCCCTGGGGGGTCACCAAGAGGCCCTTGAGGGGTCCCCGAGGGGTCCCCAAGGGCCTCCTGAGGGGATCCAAGGGGTTCCTGAGGGTCCCCAAGGCTCTTGAGGGGTTCCCAAGGCTCTCAAGGGGTCTCCAAAGGGTCCCCAATGCTCCCGAGGAGTCCCCAAAGCTCTCAAGGGGTCCCCAAGGCTCTCGAGAGGTCCCCAAGGCTCTGAGGGGTCCCTAAAGCTCTCAAGGGGTCCCCAAGGGGTCCCCAAGGCTCCCGAGGGGTCCCCAATGGGTCCCCAAAGCTCCCAAGGGGTCCCCAAAGCCCCCAAGGGGTCCCAAAAGCTCCCAAGGGGTCCCGAAAGCCCCCAAGGGGTCCCCAAAGCTCCCAAGGGTTCCCCAAAGCCCCCAAGGGGACCCCAAAGCCCCCAATGGGTTCCCCAAAGCCCCCAAGGGTTCCCCAAAGCCCCCAAGGGGTCCCCAAAGCTCCCAAGGGGTCCCCAAAGCCCCCAAGGGGTCCCCAAAGCTCCCAATGGGTTCCCCAAAGCCCCCAATGGGTCCCCAAAGCTCCCAAGGGGTCCCCAAAGCCCCAAGGGGTCCCCAGGGCCGCCCCCTGCCCTGACCTCGTTGAAGAGCAGCTCCCGGCGCTGCTGCTTGCGCAGGTCCATCTTTTTGACAGCCACCAGCTTTCCGGAGCCGCGCACGGTGGCGATGCACACCACGCCCGTGGAGCCCTCGCCGATCTTGATGAAGTTGTCCAGGTACGTGCGGGGGTCCCCGGGGTCCACCACCATCTGCAGCGCCGCCCGGAACTGCTCGTGGGACACGCGCTGGGGGCCCCCGGGGGCGGGCGCGGGGCCGGGGGGCCGCGGGGCCGGCGGCTCCGGGGCTGCGGGAGGAGGAGGAGGAGGAGGCGGCTCCGGGGCTTTGGGGCGGGGCAGGCCGGGGGCGTGGGAGGCACCGGGGGCGCCGGCGGGGACCGGCCCGTTGGGGGTCACCTCCTGCGGGCGCCCCGGGCGCTGCTCGGCCTGTGGGGACAGAGGAGAGGGGCGTCAGACCCCGAATTCCTGGGGGAGCATCGGGGGCCAGGGCCGGGGCCGGGGCCTCCGGGCTGAGGGAAAAAGAGGAGGAGGAAGAGGAAGAAGAAGAGACCCTGGATCCACCAGGAAGGAAGCACGGAGCCAGTGGCCCTCAGGATGCCCCAATTCCCACCGGGATAAGGGAAGCTGCGAGGAAGAGGAGCAGAGGAGCAGCTCCCAAGGAGGAAGAGGCAGAGCGAGGAAGAGGAGCAGAGGAGCAGCTTCTGACGAGGAAGAGGAAATTGTTTTGGGGCTGAAGATGCAGCACCGGGCAGGAGAGACCCCTGAACACCCTGATTGTGGGAAGCTGTGAGGAAGAGGAGCAGAAAAGCTGCTTTGGAGGAAGAACAGGACAAGCACAGCGAGGAGGAAGAAGCAGAAGCAGAAGAAGATGAAGCAGAAGAAAGAAGGGGAAACTGCTGAAGAAGAAGAAGAAGAAAAAGAAGAAGAAAAAGAACAAAAAAGAAGAAAAAGAAGAAACCACTGAAAAAGAAAAAGAAAAAGCAGGAACAAGAAGAAGAAGAAAAAGAAGAAAAAGAAAGAAGAAAAATAAGAAACTGCTGAAGAAGTAGAAGCAGAAGAAGAAACAGAAGCAGCAGTAGCAGCAGCAGAAAGAAGAAAAAGAAGAAACTGCTGAAGAAAAAGAAAGAAGAAAGAAAAAGAATAAGAAGAAGAAACAGAAGAAAAAGAAGAAGAAAAAGGAGAAGAAAAAGAAGAAGAAACTTCTCCAGAGCCAAGGATGTGACCCTTGGGGAAGGAAGCTGCTGCTGATCCCAGCGGAGCGTGGCAAGCCGTGAGGAAGAGGAGCACAAAACCCTCTCCGGAAGAGGAAGAAGAGCAGGAAGAAGAGGAGGATGAAGAGGGGCCTGGGCACAGCCCTTTACCTGGGCGCTGCCCCCCCGGCCGGGGTCGGTGTCGGCACGGGGGTAGGTGTGGAAGGGGCGTCCCGGCGCCGTCTTCAGCGCCGCTCCGGGGGCACCGGGAACGTCGGGGGGCCGCAGGTCGGGCCCCGAGAGCGGGCGCTGCTCGCGGGGCGGGGGCCGGGGGGGCCCCTCTCCGGCCGAGCTGGATTTGGGGCGACCCCCGGGGGCGTGGGGGTGCCCGGCCGTGGGTTTGGGCTCCTCCCGCTGCCGGGCTTTGGGAGGGTTCGGCTCCGCGGCCCCGCCGCGGCTCTTGCCGGGCTCCGGGCGGGCTCGGGGGGGCGCCGGGGCCAGGCCGTTCTCCGGGGGGTGCCGGGATGGGCAGGGGGGGCTGTCCCGGCGCAGGGAGTTGGAGCGAGACACCGAGACGGCTTCCAGCTCGTCCAGGAGCCAGGCCAGGGCCCCGTCCCGGCCCCCGGGGGTCCCATCCTGGGTCCCTTTGGAGCCGCGCACGATGGGCTGCGGGAGGGGGGGACACACGGGGGAAACGGGGAGGGGAAAAAAGGAACAAAAACAACAGAAAAATGACATGGAATGGCTGCAGGGGGATGGCGGGATGGGCACAGGGGAGGGGGCTTGGCTGGGGGGAGTCAGAGACCCCAAAATGACCCTGGGTGCCCCCCAGGGATTGGGGGCCAAAATATCGGGGGGTTTGATGGGGTGGGAATTGGGGGACATCAGAAATGAGGTGGGAATGGATGGGTGTGGGAATGTGGGAATATGGGGGGGCTCAAACAGTTGGGAACACACACAGTGGGGAAGAGGTGAGGTGGGAATGACCCTGAGTTCCACGGGGTGGGCTGGGTGCAGGTGTGGGGTCCCTGTCCTGGGGGACCCAATCGTCACCTCCCTGCCCCAAGACCCCCAAATTCCTCCTGGTTTGACCCCAAAGAGTGTCCAGGACCCCCTTATGCACTCCAAGACCCCAAATTCTTCCAAACCCACCCCAGGGACTGAATGAGCCCCCACCTCCCTCCTCCCTGCCCCATGATCCCAAAATCATCCCTTGGTCCATGATCCCCCGAGTTTGTATTTTTGGGAGGTAAGAAGGGGTAAGAATTCCCCCCAGTTTGACTTTCTGAGCCCCAAAAGTGGCCAGCAACCCCTCCCCTGCTCCATAACGCCCCGACACCGAACGATCCCCAAATTCCCTTGTCCCAATCCCCCAAATTCTCCCCAGTTCAGCTTTCTGAGCCCCAAAATTGACCAGCAACCCCTCCCCTGCTCCATAACCCCCAAATACTGAACGATCCCAAAATTCCCTCGTCCCAACCCCCCAAACCGCCCCCAAATCAACCCCAAAGAGCACCCGGGCCCCCGTTACCTCCCCGAGCCCCCAAACCCTCCCGAATTCCCGGTTTCCCCGGGTGTCCCCTCACCTTGTGGGCCCCGCGGATGGCGGTGATGCAGGCGGGGTCCACCAGGGGTTTGGGGCGCCGGGCAGACTCCTCGAGCAGCCCCTGCCACTGCCGGGGCAGCCCGGTGAAGCGCTGCTCCGAGGGGTCGTAGCCCGTGTGCACCCGGTGCTCGAAGTTGGACGGAGCCGAGATCTCCACGCGCTTCTTCTTCTTGGAGAACATGGCCCGGGACGCGCTCCTGGGGATGGGATCGGGAACTGAAACACCGGGGTTAGGGGCAGGGAGATGGGAACTGGGATTGGGAAAGGGATTGGGACCCAAAATCCAGCCCTGGGAATGGGATTGGGGCACAAAAATCCAGCCCTGAGAACAGGAACAGCCCTGAAATCTGGCTATGGGAATGGGATCAGCCCCAAAATCCAGCCCTGGGAACAGGAACGGCCCCAAAAATCCAGCCCTGGGGATGGGGTGGGGGCATGAAATGCTGGGGTTAGGGGCAGCGAGATGGGAACTGGGATTGGGAAAGGGATTGGGACCCAAAATCCAGCCCTGGGAATGGGAACAGCCCCAAAATCCAGCCCTGGGGATGGGGTGGGGGCATGAAATGCTGGGGTTAGGGGCAGCGAGATGGGAACTGGGATTGGGAAAGGGATTGGGACCCAAAATCCAGCCCTGGGAATGGGAACAGCCCCAAAATCCAGCCCTGGGGATGGGGTGGGGACACAAAATGCCAGGGTTAGGGGCAGGGAGATGGGAACTAGGATTGGGGATGGGATTGGGACCCAAAATCCAGCCCTGGGAACAGCGTCAGTCCTGAAATCCAGCCCTGATAATGGGGTCAGCCCCAAAATCCAGCCCTGAGAATGGGGTCAGCCCCGAAATCCAGCCCTGGGAATGGGGTCAGCCCCCAAAATCCAGCCCTGGGAATGGGGTCAGCCCCCAAAATCCAGCCCTGGGAACGGGGTCAGCCCCCAAAATCCAGCCCTGGGAATGGGATCAACCCCAAAATCCAGCCCTGGGAACGGGGTCAGCCCCAAAATCCAGCCCTGGGAACGGGGTCAGCCCCCAGAATCCAGCCCTGGGAACGGGGTCAGCCCCGAAATCCAGCCCTGGGAATGGGAACAGCCCCAAAATCCAGTGTTACAACGGGGAATGTCCCTGGGGATGGGATCTGTGCCCAAATCCCTTTGTTAGAACGAACTAAATTGGAAATGTTGTTGGGATGAAACACGTTGGGACGGACGGGATCAGCCCCAAAAATCCCGCTGTTGGAATGATTTTTATCCATCCACTTTTGGCCACTTCTGTCCAGCATCCCCCACTTTTATCCGATGAATTCCCAGTTTTCCCCGAGTTCCAGTTTGGAAACACCAGGAGCGCCAGAAATTCCCACTTGGATTCAATTTCCTGCTGTTTCCTCCCATTTTTTTCCAGCTCCTTGGCTCAATCCCATTTTCCAGGCTGCAGAATCCCACTGCTTCCAAGGTTTTCTCACTGTTTTTCCCAATCTTGAAAGTTTTCTCCTTAAATCCATGATCCATGATGAAGTTTTTCTCCTCCTCCACTTCGACCTCAGCCAAAAGGTGTCACAATTCTGTGTATTCCTCATTTTCCCTGCTCATCCTGGGCTGATCCCTCTTTCCACCTCTCCAGGACGCTGCTGGGATCCTCCCTGGTTTCCTAAATCCCATTTTTAGACGGAAATTTCTCCTGGTTTGGTGAAATTGCAGCTGAATTTGGAGTGGGAGGATTAAAATCCGCTGCATTTGGGATTTTCCTGCTGGGAGTTCCATGAGAAACATCTGAGGATGACCCAGGTCAGGCACAACCTCGGGGAGGTTCTCTGGACACCAAACCCACCGGATTTCACCCCAAAAAAATCCTTTTTTTTTTTTGGATGGTTGGGGAAAACCTGGCAGCACCTGGCAGAGGGGTCCTGAAGAATTCCAGAGGGTGGGATGGGGGCCAGGAGGGGCTGAAGTTACTCCTCAGCCCTTCCCAGGTCGCATTCCTGGGATCCCAGCGGGGTTTAATTAGTTACCAATTAACAAGGAACTCACTCCACACCGGGCGGAATATTCTCATGTTTTCCCTAAAAATAACCACAAAATCCCCGAATTCCCCCCCAAATCAGAGGGATTTAGGGCTGTGTCCTGGTGGGAATCGTGCTGGCAGCTTTGAGATAAAAAAAGGGGAAAATAAAGAGAAAAAAAAGGTGCAGGGCGGCGCTTCACACCTTCCCATAAAACCCAAATCCAGGAAAATCAGATGTTACTGCACAGGACAGTGTCCAGGAATGGGATTTTCGGCAAATTCCAGGATTTTCAGACCACAACCAGGTGAATTTCAGGAAAATAAACACCCAGGGTGGCATCACAGCATTCCAGATGTGGAGTTTGGCTCCATCCCACTTCCCAAATTCCAACATTCCCAATTTTTCCCCCTCTGTGTGGAGCTGGTCCCATCTATCCCACCTCTCCTCTTTGCCCCAAACTGCTCCATTTTTCCCTAACATTCCAGGTGGGTCCCTACGGATCTGGAGAGTCCTGGGAAGATGGGGAGAGCTCCCAGGGTGGATCCCAAAGGGATTCCCAGGGAATCCCTGCTCTGGAGCCTTCCCGGGATCCCCGGGGGGATGTGGTGAGGAAATTCTGCCCAGATAAAAAACTTACCTCCTATTCCCACCGCTTATTCCTGTTTCCCTTTTCCCCTAAAGTTCCCTGAATCCCGAACTCATGCTGGGTTTGATCCTTTGGGGAAGAGGAGGGAAGATCCAAAGTCTCTGCTGGAAAATCCCAGAGCTGGATTTTTCCTTTGGGGGAATTATTTTCCCGGTGTTATCCGGAACAGGAAGAGGCTCCAAACCCTCCAAATCCACATTTTCCATGAAAAAAAACCTTCCACCTCCACAGGGCGGGAGTTTGGGATGCTGGGGGAGCAGCTCCTCCAGGGGACGGTCCCGAAGATAACTCCTGGAATTCCGGCGGAATCGGCGATCCCGATGATCCCCAGAGTCTCCTGGAATCCCGGGATTGCCCCGGTCACATTCCCGGGAAAAGCCAGGCCCGGGAAGGCCGGAGCGCTCCGGCCGGGAAAGGCGGGTTGGACTGGCCCAGCTGGATCTGCCGGAGGAGGAGGAGGAGGAAGAGGAAGAGGAGGAGGAGGAAGAGGAGGAGAAGCGTCCGGAGGAATCCCGGAATCCCAGGAATCCGGCGGCCCACGAGGAGCCTCCAAAGCTCAGCCGGACTGGGGGAAAAAATCCGGGAAAAGGGAATCAGGAGTTCTGAACTCCTGGAAAATGGGAATCAGGAGATCTGAACTCCTGGAAAAAGGGAATCAGGGATTCCTGGGGAAAGAGAATCAGATCTGAACTCCTGGGGAAAGGGAATCAGGAGATCTGAACTCCTGGAAAAAGGGAATCAGATCTGAACTCCTGGAAAAAGGGAATCAGGAGATCTGAACTCCTGGGGAAAAGGGAATCAGGAGATCTGAACTCCTGGGAAAGGGAATCAGGAGATCCGAACTCCTGGAAAATGGGAATCAGGAGATCTGAACTCTGGGGAAAAGGGAATCAGGAGATCTGAACTCCTGGGAAAGGGAATCAGGAGATCTGAACTCCTGGGGAAAAGGGAATCAGGAGATCTGAACTCCTGGAAAAAGGGAATCAGGAGATCTGAACTCCTGGGGAAAGGGAATCAGATCTGAACTCCTGGGGAAAGGGAATCAGGAGATCTGAACTCCTGGGGAAAGGGAATCAGGAGATCTGAACTCCTGGGGAAAGGGAATCAGGAGATCTGAACTCCTGGGGAAAGGGAATCAGGAGATCTGAACTCCTGGGGAAAGGGAATCAGATCTGAACTCCTGGGAAAGGGAATCAGATTTGAACTCCTGGGGAAAAGGGAATCAGGAGATCAAAAAAAAGGGAATCAACAGGTCAAAGCTTCTGTGATCACCGGGAAAAACAGCCCAGGAGGGAGGAGTGGCAAAAGGAGAACCAGGAAAGGGGAGAAAAGGGGGAAAAAGTGTAAAAGAAAGAGGGAAAAGAGGAATTCTGGCAGAATTCAGCTCCTTTCCTGCAGCAGAAGTTTCCCTGGAGCTGGAAGTGCAGGGAGGGAGGGAGGAACGTCGGGAATCTCTGGCTCGGGGCGAAGGAAGGGCTAATTAATGATGATCCAATTAATCAGAAACGGTCCCATCCATCCAGAACAATCCAGTGCACCAAAATCCAGGAAAACGGCAAATCCCTCCTGGGGCTGGTTTGGGAACAAACTCAGATATTCCTCCTAGGGCTCCAGGGAACTCAGGTTTTATCCCATGGGAATGAACAAATTAAAAGATCAATTAAAGCCAGGGGCAGGAATATCCTTGGGATTTTTTCCTGGAAAATCTGGAGAGATCCCTGCTCGTCCCGCGGCTGTTAAGGAGATGTTGGTGACCAAATTCCCACTTTTTTCCCAAAAACCCCAACAGGGAATGGCGGGAGGGGAAAGTTTTTGGCCATTTCCAAAAGATTGCACCTGGATAAACCAAATTTCCACTTATTTCCATGCCGATCGCGGGTCAGTCCCTCTGCTTCACCATCACTTATTTGAAACTTATTTAAATTCCAAGGAAAACACAACTAAAAGCCAGACTGGCTGGATTTTCTGACTTTTTTCTCCTTTTCCCTTGAGGAACGGCGACAGGAACAAAACCCAGTGGGGACGGCGATGTTCCCTTCCCGCTGTGCCAGAATTGGGGGGAAACGCTGAGTTTTGAGGAGTTTGGGCATTCCTGGGGAATCCCGGTGCCAGTTCCTGACCCAAACCCACAGGAAACGCTGGAAAAATCCATCCCAGGGCTCTGGGGCTGGATGGGAGCGTGAGGAGACCCCCAAATCCTGGGATAAAGAATTTTGGGATTTAATTCCGGCTCCGTTTCCTACCTTCCACCAAGGGAAAACTTTCCTGCCTCAGCTCCGCGTTTCGGCTCCTCCAGGAAAAGTGCTGCACGGGAAGAACGGAATTCCCTCAGGAGCAGCGCAGACCTCCCCTTTTGGGGTGTTTTTAGGTGTTTTTAGGGCGGGGGGCGGTTAGATCCATAATCCCGATGCTCTCCGGGAATTCCGGAGTTTCCCAAGGCTGTTGCTGCCGCCCCTCCAGGGATTTGGGGAGCCTCAAACTGCCCCCAAGCCCACCCCCTAACCCCCCACCTCCATCGCCACAGAATTCCTTGGCTCTGGGGGTTCTCCAAGCCCCAGATCCCCCCGAAATCCCCAAATTCCTCCCGAGCGCCCTCAGCCCCCCCCGGGCCCCCTCAGGCCTCACTCGGCCGCCACCGCCGCCATGTTGGGATCGAGGCACATCCGGGTCCTCCCACGCCCGCGTCGCCGCGGTGACAGGCCACGCCTCCAGGGGCGGGGACACGGCGGGAGGGGTGTGGCCAGCCGGGTATGGGCAGGGAGAGGAGCGTAGGGAGCCATCAGGGCAGGAGGCGTGGCCTAGGGCGGGGCGGAGCAGAATATGGGTGGGGAAATCGGTTGGGGCGGGGTTCAGGGCGGGGCCTAGGGCGGAAGTGGCTGCTGAGGGGCGGGTCTCCAAGCTCTCCAGCGATCAGGGCGGGATTAAGCGGAGTTTGACCAATCACCGCACGAACCATGGAGATTGGCATCTTCGCTATCGAATCGCAGCGCGGTGAGCTAGGACCGGGTAAGATGGCGGCGCGCTGAGGGGAACGTGAGGGCTCCGGTCCCGCCGCTGCGTCCTGGTCCCCGGTGCCCTCCCCAAGCAGATCTGACCGCGCGTTCTCCCCTCAGAGCCTCGGAGATGTCGCTCCGCGCCGTGCTCAGGGCCGCCGCCTCGCTGCCCCGCTGCAGTGCGTAAATGACCCCTCCCCGCCAAAGCCCGCGGTCCCCCGAACCGTGTCCCCACCGAACCCCCTGACCTCGCTCCGTGTCCCCTCCGCAGGTCCGGGGCTTCTCCTCCCGCCGCCGCTTCCCCCTCCTCAATCCGCCTCCATGGCCACGCTGAACCAGATGCACCGGCAGGGCCGCCCCGCGCCCCCTCCCCGCAAACCGGGGCCCACCCTGGGCCGCCCGCAGATCAAGGGGGTGGTGCTGAAGAACCTGATCCGAAAGCCCAAGAAGCCGAACTCGGCCAACCGCCGGTGCGTGCGGGTGCGGCTCAGCACCGGCCGCGAGGTGATCGCCTTCGTGCCCGGCGAGGGCCACAACCTGCAGGAGCACCACATCGTGCTGGTGCAGGGCGGGCGCACCCAGGACCTGCCCGGCGTCAAACTCACCGTGGTGCGAGGAAAGTACGACTGCGCCCACGTGCAGGCCAAGAAATGAGGGGGAACTCGGCCTGGGGGGCCTGGGAATGAACCCAGCCGGGGATGAGGGGCCCCAGGCGGGCACACGCCAGCCCCGGGGGTTGTTCGGATTAAAAGTTGGTGGTGACGTGGGGTGTGGTGTGCAGTGGTGGTGGTGGGGTACTGGGAAGGGTCCTGGGGAGACTGGAGGCACTGGGAAAGAGCCTCTGGGGACCTGGAAGGGTCTTGTGGGCGGTGGAAGGAGTCCTGAGGGCGCGAGGGAATCCTGAGGGCATAAGGGAGGGCTGGGAGGCCCTGAAGAGAGTCCAGAGAGGGACCTGGGGACTCGGGGGGAGGAGCTGGGGAACCGGAGTGTCACGGGTGTCACTGGGTGGGGATCACTGTGGGGGTCACTGGGATGTCCCTGGGAGTATCATGAGGGTCACTGGGATGTCACTGGGGGGGTCACAGGGGTCACTGGGTGGGGATCACTGAGGGGGTCACTGGGATGGACCTGGGGTGTCACTGAGGGGGTCACTGGGATGGCCCTGGGAGTATCATGAGGGTCACTGGGATGGACCTGGGGGGGTCACAGGGGTCACTGGGTGGGGATCACTGAGGGGGGGGTCACTGGGATGGCCTGGGGGTGTCACGGGGGTTACTGAGATGGCCCTGGGGGGGGGGGTCAACTGGGATGGCCCTGGGGGTGTCATGGGGGTGACAGGGTGGGGATTGCTGAGGGGGTCACTGGGATGTCCCTTGGAGTGTCATGAGGGTCACTGGGATGTCCCTGGGGGTGCCATGGGGGTCACAGGGTGGGGATCACTGTGGGGGTCACTGGGATGTCACTGGGGGGGTCACAGGGATCACCGGGGTCACCAAACCCGGAGCCCCGCGGGTCTGGGGCCGGGGGCGTGGCCGGGCCGTGAGGGGGCGTGGCCGAAGCTGCCCGGGGGCGGAGCGTTCCCCGCGCCTGTCCGGCCCCGCCCCCGGTCCCTCCTCGGTGCCCAAGATGGCGGCGCGCCGGGCGCTGCTGGCGGTGGGGCGAGCGGCGGGCGGGCGGCGCGGGGCCGCGGGGGCCGCTGCGGGCCCGGGTCCCGTTTCCGGTACCGGTGCCGGTGCGGGGCGGAGCCGCCTGTACGAGCACGTGCGGGAGGGGCTGAGCGCGCGGCCGCAGCTGGACGTGACCGCGCTCAGCGAGAGCGAGGTGGAGCAGCGGCGGGGGCCGCTGGGGGGCGCTGCGCTCCGCGAGATCGTGAGTGGCGGGAACGAGGCGGGACCTGCGGGGTGGGCGGGGCTTGCGGACCCCGGACCCACCTGAGCCACGCCCCGGCCGCGCCCTCAGGTGCGGACGTGGTCGCGACTGGGGAAGGTCCGCGATGGCATCGCCCGGCTGGAGGCGGAGAAGGGGCGCGTGGCGGAGGGGGTCCGCGAGATCATGGTGAGACCCCCCCCGGGAGCCCTCAGCACCCCCCTGGACCTCCAAAGTCCCACCTGGATCCCCAAAGTTCCCCCTGATCCCCACTCAGGACTCACTGGACCCAAAAAGTCCCCCCTGGACCCCCAAAGTCCCCCCTGGATCTCCAAAGTTCCCCCGATCCCCACTCAGTCCCCCCTGGAACCCCAAAGTCCTCCCGATCCCCACTCAGCTCCCCCTAGACCCCCAGAGTCCCCCCAGGACCCCCAGAGTCCCCCCGATCCCCACTCACCTCCCCCCAGGACCCCCAAAATCCCCCCTGAACCCCTCAGGACCCCCAAAATCCCCCCAGCACCCCCTGATTCCTTTTCCCCCCCAGGCCTCCCACGACAAGGCGTCGGCCAAGACGGTAGGAAGTGAATTTTGGGGAGGGGGGCTCGGGGTGGGTTCCTGACCCCCCCAGCCCTCACAGGGACCCCCCGGCAGCTCCCAGAGCTGGCGGCGCTGCGGGAACGGGGCCGGAGCCTCCGGGGGCAGCTCCGGGTGCTGGAGGCCGAGGAATCCGACCTGGAGCAGAGATTTTACCTGGGGGCCCTGCAGCTGCCCAACAGAACCCACCCCGCTGTGGTGAGACCCCCAAAATCCTCACCCCAAAATCATCCCCCCCGACACCCACTGTGGGGATTTGGGGGGCCTTTCCTGGCCCCCCCTAAGTTCCCCCTTGTGCCCCCCCCAGCCCGTTGGGGATCAGAGCCAGGCCCGGCTGCTCGAGGTGGTGGGGGAGAAACCAGGTGAGGGGCGAGGGGCGTTTTGGGGGGTCCTGGGGGGGGGGGGAGGATGGGAAGGGTCTGGGGGCATTGGGAGGGTCTGGGGGTGGGGGGGAGTCTGGGATGGGGTGAGGAAGGATTTGGGGGTGAAGGGAGGGTCTGGGGGGGTTATGGAAGATTTGGGGGGAGGTTCGGAGGGTCTGAGGTGACAAAAGGTGACAAAAGTGACAAAAGGTTCCCCTCCCAGTGTTTGACTTCAAGCCAAAGGGACACCTGGAGCTGGGGGAGGGGCTGGACATCATCCGGCAAAGGTGAGCAACACCTGGAGGGGGACACAGGTGTCCCACAGGTGTCCCGTACCTGTCACGTGTGTCAGGCCATTGCTTGCATCACCTGTGTGGGGTGTCCCCAAGTGTCACACCTGTCCCAGATGTGTCCCACACCTGTCCCACATGTTAGGCCATTGCTCACATCACCTGTGTGGGGTTGGGGGTGTCCCCAGGTGTGACACCTGTCCCACCCCTGTCCCACCCACCCATGCAGGCGCCTGTCCCACGTGTCGGGCCATCGCTCCTATTACCTGTGCGGGGCGGGGGCCCTGCTCCAGCACGCCCTCGTCACGTTCACCTTGCAGAAGCTGCTCAGCAAGGTGGGCAGGGGACCTGGGGGGGATCCAGGGAGACTCTGGGAGGGTCTGGGGGGTTCTCAGATGGTCTAGGGGGTTGCAGGGAGGCTCTGGGAAGGTCTGGGGTGGTCTGGGGGGATCCAGGGAGGGTCTGGGGGGTTGCAGGGAGGTTCTGGGGTGGTCTGGGAGGGTCTGGGATGGTCTGGAGGGGTCTCAGATGGTCTGGGGGCATCCAGGGAGGCTCTGGGGGGATCCAGGGAAGCTCTGGGATGGTTGGGGGGATCCAGGGAGGATCTGGGGGATTCCAGGGAGGTTCGGGGGGCATCCAGGGAGGCTCAGGGGGGTTCCAGGGAGGCTCTGGAGGCACCCAGGGGCGCCGGGGGTCTCCTGACCTCCCTTTTCCCCAGGGTTTCCTGCCCATGACTGTGCCGGACCTGCTGCGAGGAGCCATTTTTGTGAGTGACCCCTGACCCCCCTGAGCCCCCCCGGCACCTCTGTGACCCCCCTGACCGCTGTGCCCCCCAGGAGGGCTGCGGGGTCCAGCCCAACGTCGCCCCCTCCCAAGTTTACACCATCGACCCCGCGCGCTTTGAGGATCTGTGCCTGGCCGGGACCTCGGAGGTGGGAATTGCAGGTGGGAAATGGGGCAAAACGGGGGGAAATCGGGCAAACACGGGGGGAGAAACGGAGTGGGGGAGAAAATGTGAGTGAAAATGGGGAAAAGTGGGGAAGAGCGTGAGCAAAATGGTAAAAAATGGGGGAAAAGGGCCAACAATAGGCAGAGAACAGGAGAAAAATGGGGAATAAATAGGGAAAGAAGTGGAGGAAACCAGGGAAAAATACAAGGGAAAAAAACCGAGTGGGAAACCAGCAGGAGAATGAAAAAGTAAGGAAAAAGGGGGAGGAAAAGCAAGAAAACTGGGAGGAAAACAGGAAAAAACTGGGGGAGAGGAAAAAGGGGAGAACGGGGAGCACAGCTGGATTTGGGGTCACCCCGTGCCCCCCACCCCAGGGTATTTCATGGACCACGCGCTGCAGCTGCAGGACCTCCCTATCAGGTACGGGGGGGTTCTGTCCCCACCCTGAGACCCCCTCTCCTTCTGGGGATCCCCTGGGGGGGTCTGGGGTGTTTTGGGGACCCTCCTGAGCCATGTCCCCCCGTCCCAGGGTGGTGTGCTCCAGCACCTGCTACCGCGCTGAGACCGACACGGGCCGGGAGCCCTGGGGGCTCTACCGCGTCCACCAGTTCACCAAGGTAATGGGAGCACTGGGGGCGCACTGGGAGAGCCCTGGGGAGGGCCAGGCTGGGGGGGCTCACCCCCTGCGCCCCCCCTGAAGGTGGAGATGTTTGGGGTGACGGCGGCCGAGCGCGGGACGGAGAGCGAGGAGCTGCTGGATGAGTTCCTGGGGCTCCAGAAGGAGATTTTCTCAGAGTTGGGGCTCCATTATCGGTGAGGGGGATTTGGGGGGGTCTCCCCAATCTGTGGGACCCCCAAACCTTTCTAAACTGTCCCCCCCCGGGCCCCCCAGCGTCCTGGACATGCCCACGGAGGAGTTGGGGCTCCCCGCCTACCGCAAGTTCGACATCGAGGCCTGGATGCCCGGACGGGGCAAATTTGGGGAGGTGAGGGGGACCCCATTAACTCAGGGAGAGCCCCAATAATTTGGGGAGAATCCAAACACTTCTGGGAAAACCCCAAAAAAAAGTTTAGAGGTGCCCAGGGTGACACCCCCCCACCCCATTTATGTTCCCCCTTTATTCCGGGATCAGGACTCCCATTTTTGGGGGGGGTCTCTGGAGTGGAGGAGAGTGGGGAGGAGGCACCCAAAACCTCCTTGACCCCCTCTGCCCCCCAGATTTCCAGCGCTTCCAACTGCACGGATTACCAGAGCCGGCGGCTGAACATCATGTACAGCGGGGAGGGGGGCCGGCTGAGCCACACCCACACGGTGGGTGACCCCCCCCCCCAAATCCCTGGGAGAGCCCCAAAACCCCCGGGGGGATCCGTGAGCCCCCCTGACCCCGTGGTGTGTCCCCCCTCAGGTGAACGGCACCGCCTGCGCCGTGCCCCGGCTGCTGATCGCGCTGCTCGAGTGCAACCAGCTCCCGGTGAGTGTTTTGGTGGGCTCCGGGTGGGCTCGGGGGGCTCAAGTGGGGCTCACCCCACCCCTGTCACCCCCCCAGGACGGCCGTGTCCGTGTGCCCCCGGTGCTGCAGCCGCTGGTGGGGCGGGAGGTGCTGGCCCGGCCGCCCGCGCCCCTCCTGCGCTACATCGGCCCCAACCAGCCCGGGGGGGGCCCCCCGAAAACGGGGAGGGGGCCCTGAAGGTGGGCAGGGATCCCCAAGGAGGAGGCGGAGCCGGGACGTCGCGGGATGGATGCGCAGGACACCGGATGGGACACGGGGGACAAGGGACAACCCCACCCTTGGTGGGCCAGGTGTGTCCCCGTGGTGACAATCCCGGGAATAAAACCTGGAAATGCTTCCTTGTCACAGGTGTGTCCTCTGCTCCATGGGTGGCCTGGGACTCACAGGTGTCCCCCAGTGTCACATGTCGCCTGCACTCACGCAGGTGTCCCCAGTGTCACAGATGTCCCCCAATGTCCTCCATGTCTCCCACACTCCCACAGCTGTCCCCCGTGTCTCCTGCACTCACAGGTGTCCCCAATGTCCCCCGTGTCTCCCACACTCCCACAGGTGTCCCCCCACCTTCAAATGTCCCCCCCATTGTCACATCAGTGTCCTTCACTCCGAGCACAGCCCCCTCTTTATTTCCCAGCGCCCCCTGCAGCCCTTGGGGCTCTCCCGGGATTTTAGGGGGGCGGGGGCGCATCTTCAGGGGGTCCCGGCGGCCGGGGGGTGGCAGGGGGACCCCCAGGTCCATCCAGGGGGTGTCTCGGGGGGCCCCTCAGGCCGGGCAGCGCCGGCTGTTGATGACGATGTCGTCGTACTCGTCCTGGGCAGGGAGAGAGGTTTGGGGGAGGCTGGAAAAACTGGGGTTAGGGGGCTTGGAAGGGTTTGGGGACCCCCCCAGTCATCCTGGGCTACCCCGGTGGGACACCGGGAGTGGGGTGTGGTCACCGACTGACCTCGCTGTCCTCGGCCCCGCCCTCGCTGTCGCTGCTGTCGCTGTCGCTGCTGCTGTCGCTGCTGGGCGGGTCGCGGGCCCCGAAGCGGCGCAGGAGGGGCGGCAGGCGGGGGTCGGGGCGGCGCCGGGCGCTGTAGAGGGGAGTGAACCCCGAAAAGGTTCGGGGCTCCGGCCGCGCCCCGGCCCGCAGGAGGCACTCGGCCACCTCGGGGCTCTGCGCCTCCACGGCCAAGTGCAGCGGGCTGCGGCCGCAGCTCGGCTCCTGAGGGAGGCACGGCGGGGTCAGCGGTGGTGGGGACCCCCCCGGACTCGGTTTTGGGTTTTGGGGGGGGGGGCACCCACCGGCCGGTCGGGGTCGGCGCCGGCACGGAGCAGGAGCTGCACCAGCTCCAGGTCCCTGCGCAGCACGGCCACGTGCAGGGGGGTGTAACCTGTCAGGAGGGGGGAAAAGGGGGCCGGGGGGGGGAGCCCAAAGCCCTGTCTGAGCATGTGGGACCCCCCCCTCAAACCGCGTGACCCCCCATAAAACCGTATTCCCTCCAAAAAGTGTCAATCCCAAACTTGCGAAATGTGCCCACCCCAAAAGGGTGTCCCCATCCCCAAAATCATGTCCCCCCCGAAAAACTATGACCCCCTCGAAACCACGATGAGCCCAAAGCCACCCACACGACCCCCAAAAACGTCCCCACCCCAAAAACCCGCGTCCTCCCCTCCCAAAACCCGAGTCCCCCCTCCTCAAAAACCGTGTCCCCCCCGTCCCCACACCGTCGTAGTTGACGCTTTCCAGCTGCGCCCGCCGCTCCTCCTCCTCCTTCCGGGGGTCCCGCGGGGGGTCCCGGGGGTCGGGGGGCTCCCCCAGCAGGGCGCGGGCACAGACGGGGTGGCCCTCGCGACAGGCGAGGTGCAGCGGGGTGTGACCGCCCCGCTCCCGCACCGCCACGCCCGCGCCCGCCGCCCGCAGCCGCCGCACGGCCCCGGCCAGCCCCAGCACCACGGCGATGTGCAGGGCGCTCTGGGGAGAGAAATTGGGGTCAAACCACCCCAAAACCACCCCGAAACCACCCCAAAACATCACCCCAGCACCACAGCGAAGTGCAGGGCGCTCTGGGGGGAGAAACTGGGGTCAAAACACCCCGAAACCACCTCAAAACCACCCCGAAACCACCGAAAACATCACCCTAGCACCACGGCGAAACTGGGGTCCAACCACACCAAAACGATCCCAAACCATCACCCCAAAACCTCCCCAGCCCCAGCACGACGTGCAGAACACGCCGGGGGTGCGGAGTGGGTCACAACAACTGCGGGGTCAGACGCCACCCCAAATTCCCCCCCAAGCCCCCCTGTGCAGCTCCACGGCGCTGAGAGACCCGAACCCCCAAATTCTCCCCCGGACCCCCCTTGCAGCTCCACCGCTCTGAGAGCCCCGAACCCCAAATTTCCCCCCCAGCTCCTTACCCACCCTCGCTGCCGAGAGTCGGGGTGGTCCCAGGATCCCCCGCCAGCCCCCTAAATCCCCGCCCGCCCGTCCCGCACCTGGCCCAGGTCGTTCTGCAGGTCCAGGTAGGGCGAGCGCTCCGTGTGCCGTAGGATGGACTCCAGGAACTCCTCGTGCTCGTGGATCACGGCCAGGTGCAGGGCCCTGGGGGGGGCACGGGCTGGGCGGGGGGGTCCGACACCCCCAGACCCACCGGGGAAATGTGGGTCCGGGGCCGGTAACGCGGGGGGTTATTGAGGGATCCTGCGGGGGTCGCACCGGAACCCCGGGGAGTGCCCAGAAAAGTGTGGGGGAGCGGGGAGGGGGTCCCGGGCCGGTATTCGGGGGGGTTATTGAGGGACCCCGCGGTGGAAGAGGCGGGACCGCCACCCCCCAACCCCGGGGTGTGCGCAGGGGTCCCGCCCAGACCCGGAGGGGGATCTCTCGTCCCTCCCCGCCCTCACGTGTCGCCGTCCTCGGTGACGAAGCTCAGGACGTGCCGCAGCCAGGCCGCGGGGTCGGCGGGGGGCTCGGGGGACTCCGCTCCGGGGCTGGCGGGCAGCGGCGGCCCCAGCGGCCCATCGCCCAGCGAGCCCAGCCCGCTGTCGCACCACTCGTCGCCCTCGGGCCGCTTCGCCTCGCCGAGGGCCGCCGGGGCCGCGGGGGCCGCGGCCGCCATCGCCGGGGCCGCCTCAGGCCGCGGCCGCCATCGCGGACCGGGGAATCCCCGCCTCGGCGCGTGCCGGGACCCGTAGTCCGCGACCGCGCTTCCGGGTGTCTCAGCCAATCAGCAGCCTCCGTCCGGCCGCGCCTGCTGCCACGCCCACCGGGGCACGCCGAGGGGGCGTGGTGCTCGCGGGGCACGCCGGGAAGTGTGGTACCGGCAGGCCGCGCCATGGCGGACCCGGACACTACCGGGAGCGGCGGGGCCGGGACGGGCCCGGGGGGTGGAGCTCCCTCTCCCTCTCCCCCCGCCCCCGCCGGTGACCCCGCCGCTGTCCACGCAGCTCGCGGTGTCCACGAGGAGGAGGAGGAGGAGGACGCCGAGTCTCCGGTAACGCCCCCGGTGTCCCCCCCGGTCCCCGCCCCGATGACCGATCCCGACACCCCCGGTGACCCCTCGCACTCCTCCCCGCAGGTCTCGGATCCCGAGCCGGGCGCTTCGGCCGACGCTGACAGTGCGTCTGGGGGCGCCGGGGTCCCGTGGCCGCGGGGGGCCCGGGCCGGGCCTTTGGGGACACTTCGGGGACATTATGGGGACACTTTTGGGGACCCTTTTGGGGCCTTTGGAGAGATTTGGGGGGCTGTGGGGACCCTTTGCAAACCCTTTTAGGGGATATCTGTAGGGCAGGGCGGTGGCAATGGGATGTCCGGGGACATTTTGGGTATCTCGGCGGTGCTTGGGGAGCTTTTGGGGACATTTTTGGGGTTTTGGGACGCGGGGGTCACTCTGGCGACAGTTTGGGGACAGCTGGGTGTCCCCGCAGTGGAGCTGCTGCGGACGCTCCTGTCCCGGACCCTGGGGCTTGGCGGGGACAAACCGGAGCCGGTGCTGGACGAGCTGAGCCTGCAGGGCGTGAGCCGCTTCCTCAAGAGTGACCGCTGTAGGGACACCGGGAACGGGGACGGGGCGGGAACGGGAATAGGGACGGGAATCGGGGCCGGGGACGGGGCCGAGAACGGGAACAGGGCTGGGAATTGGGACGAGGACGGGAACGGGGCCGAGAACGGGAATGTGCCCGGGAATGGGAACGGAAACGGGGACGGTAACGGGAATAGGGACGGGAATCAGGGCCGGAATGGGAACTGGGCTCGGAATTGGGGCCGGGAATGGGAATGGGGCTGGGAATTGGCGCAGGAAGGGGGACGGGAACGGGAATAAGGACGGGAACGGGACTGGGAATTGAGGATGGGAATGGAGCTAAGAGCTGGGGCGGGAATGGGAATTGGGCTGGAAACTGGGGACAGGAACGGGGCTAGGAAATGGGGACGGGAATGGGACTGGGAATTGGGATAGGGGAACCAAGAACGGGGAGGGGGCAGCAGCCAAAGTGGCCGTGGAGGGGGGACAGCAGGAACGGGGCGGATTTGGGGGTTCACTGCAGGGGGAAGGCGGGGTTTTTTTGGGTTCCTGAGGGCAAATTTGGGGTTCACTCCTGCATCACTCCCTCAGGTAAGAACATCGTGTGCATGGTGGGCGCTGGCATCTCCACCTGTGAGTGCTCTTGGTGGGGAAGGGGGGACCCTGGGGGTGCTCAGGGTGGGTCCTGACCCCCCCAAAACCCCCCCAGCCGCCGGGATCCCCGATTTCCGCTCCCCTGGCACCGGGCTCTACGCCAACCTGCAGAGCTACGACCTCCCCTACCCCGAGGCCATCTTTGAGATCGGTTTCTTCAAGGTACTCCCCTTTCCTCCCCAAATTCTGGGGGGGCTCTGGGTTTCTGGGGGCCCCCCCTGACCTCCCTGTGCCCCCCAGAAACACCCAGAGCCCTTCTTCGCCCTCGCCCGTGAGCTCTACCCAGGGCAGTTCAAGGTAAAACCTCCAAACCTCCCTCCAACCCCTCCCACACTTGGGGGGGTGCCCAGGAGACCCCCAAATGACCCCCAAATTCCCCCCCAGCCCACGGTGTGTCACTACTTCATGCGCCTGCTGCAGGACAAGGGGCTCTTGCTGCGCTGCTACACTCAGGTGCGACACACCTCCCTCCCTGCTGCTGGTTTGGGGGGGTCATCGGGGTTTTGGGGACCCCCTGACCCCCTTGTGCCCCCCCCAGAACATTGACACTCTGGAGAGGGTGGCAGGGCTGGACCCGGAGCTGTTGGTGGAGGCTCATGGCACATTCTTCACCTCCCACTGCCTGCGGCCCTCGTGCCGCCAGCGCTATGACCTGGCCTGGATGAGGGGTAGGGGGGGGCTCTGGGGACCCCCCCGGGGCCCCCCAACTGCTGGGGACCCCTGGGGACCCCCCCTCCCCTGCCCTGCAGCAGGGTGGTAACTGCAGGCTGTTCTCCCCCAGTGCCCCCCGAATTTCCCTGTGATCTCCCCAAATTTCCCTGTGACCCCCCCAAATTTCCTTGTGATCCCCCCAGATTTCCCCGTGCCCCCTCTCTCCCCACTGAGGCTCCCCCTCTCCCTTCCAGAGCGGATTTTCTCCTCCCTTGTCCCAAAATGTGAGAAGTGCCAGGGGCTGGTGAAACCTGGTGAGTGTCAGGGGGGGCTCAGTGGGAATTTTTGGGGGTCTTCACTCCCCCCCACCACTCACGTGTCCCCCCCTTTCCCCAGACATTGTGTTCTTTGGGGAGAACCTCCCCTCACGCTTCTTCACCCTCCTGGAGTCGGTGAGTGGGGTTTGGGGGGCCCTGAATTTCCCCCCCGGGCCTGAATTTGGGGTGTGGGGGGGCTGAGGAAACCCAGGGACCCCCCCCAGTGACATCCTGTCCCTCAACAGGATTTTGGGAAAGTCGACCTGCTGCTCATCATGGGCACCTCGCTGCAGGTGCAGCCCTTTGCCTCCCTCATCAGCAGGTGAGACCACCCCAGGGCCCCCCCAGAACCCCCCCAGACCCCGGGGACCCCCCCATAACTGTCCCCTCCCGCAGGGTCCCTGCCAACACCCCCAGACTCCTGATCAACAAGGAGAAGACCGGGCAGGTGAGGTGGGGAGCAGGGTGGGAGGCACCGGGGGGGGCTCGGAGCAGCTGCACGCCCCTTGTCACCCCCTTTGTCCCCCCCAGAGTGACCCCCTGATGTCCCTGATGGGCTTTGGTGGGATGGACTTTGACTCAGCCAAGGCCTACAGGTATGGGTGGGTGGGGGGCTCTGTTCCAACCCCTCCCCACGATTTTGGGAACCCTCAAAGTGGGTTTGGGGACCCTCAAAGTGGGTTTGGGGACACGCAGGGTGGTTTTGGGGACCCTCAAAGTGGGTTTGGGGACCCCTGGAGGTGGTTTGGAGGATTCCCATCAAGGTGTGGGACACCCCAAGGTGTTTCTGGGCACCCCCAAGGTGGTTTGGGGGCCCCCCCAGGGTGATTTTGGGGTCCCTGTGCCTGTGCAGGGACGTGGCCTGGCTGGGGGACTGTGACAGTGGGTGCCTGGCTCTGGCTGAACTCTTGGGCTGGAAGGTACCACCACCCCCCCCTAAATATTGGGGGTCCCCTGGCCCCCCAAACCCTCCTGGGACCCCCCTGAACCCCGTGTCTCCCCCTCAGGAGGAGCTGGAGGAGCTGGTGCGGAGGGAACACGCGGCCATTGATGCCAAGGGGGGGGACAGCGACGGGGGGGACCTCCAAAAACATCGGGGGGACAAGGACAGCCCCAGAAAGAGCCTGGGGGACAAGGAAAAAGCTCAGAGTGACCCCAAGAAGAGCCTGGGGGACAAAGAAAAAGCTCAAAGTGAACCCAAAAAGTCCCAGGGGCACAAGGACAAGTCCCAAGGGGCAGTGAGGACCCTCCCCATAGCACAGGGGGGGCAACCCAAAATTAAATGGTCACAGAGGAGTTTTTGGCTTTGTGTGATCACTGCGGGGCTGGAGGTGGGGTCGAGGGACTGGGGATCTTTTTTTCTTTAAAGGAAGGAAGAGAAAAAACAAAAGAAAAGTAGAGAAAAAGGGGAAAATAAATTAGAAAATGAAAGGGAGAGGTTGAGGGTGCAAACAGGGTTTTTTCCTTCCCTAAAAAGGGGTGTTACAGCTCTGAAATGCACAGGAATTCACAGGGAGGGTGTGAGGGGTTGTGTGTGCAAAACACTGAAACTTGTAGAGTTTCTCACTTTTATGTCTACTGAGAAATGACATTAATTTACATTTTAAAAAGAATGTTTCAAAGCAAAGCTCTGTATGTGTCGTGTGATACTTTTGGGATGGAAGGAAGGGTGGATATGGATCTGTGGGGTTGGAAAATGCAAATGGGACTCATCTCGACGATATACCAAATCCTTTCCTTCCATTGTATCATTATTAGAAGAACAATTTGAACTGGTTTTGAGGCTTGACCTGATTTGACATTTTCCTTGGAAGAGCTTGGCAAAGAACCTCCCAAGGAGAAGCTCAGCAATGCCCCTCAGCACTGCTACCCAGGATCACCCACAGGGATTGAGATCCAGCACCAGGGACCCTGAGGGGCCACCAAAAACCCATCAAGGGAACACCTGAGCACTTACCCAAGCAGCAGCAGCAGCAGGAGAGAAGATGCCAGGCACTCCTGGCTCCCGGAGCTCCCAGGACTGCCTTGCCACTCACCTTTAGCCCTTGCGTGGACAGCAAGGCAATCCCAGGGACAGAAATCCAGGCTCCTGCTGCTCCTGGAAGGAGGTACCCAACAGCACCGTGCTGGCTGAGCACGGCAGCTAAACCAGGATGCTCCTCCTGGGGCAAAACTCCAGCCACTAAAGAGCCAGGAACACAGGACAGAGCCCAGCCTCTGCACTGGAGCATATGGATCCAGCTCTGCTGACAAGTGGGCACTTGAGACAGGAATCCAGAACCCTCTGTGAAGTGAAATCAGAGCCCCAGATGTTGTCTTGATTGTGCCATTAGCACCTCACTTATCTTTCAGTCTTCTGCCAAGCGTTTGCAGATGCTTTGCTTCTATCCAAAAAGATCACTATCACCTTAATTCCAGGTTTCAAGCAGCCACACCAAATCACCTTGCTGACCTGTTGCACATCAGATAATCCTGTAAAAAGAAAGGTATTTTTCCCTTTAGATCTTTCCTTAAGCTGTCAAGAAAACCAGGATCTCACACATACTCACAGAAACTCTCCCAACTCCATTTGCTGCTTCTTTCTCTGCCAGGGCCCAACAAGTTCTGGGTCCGTTCTTGTTCCATGTTTGCCAGTGACCTGGAGAGATAAAGGAAGGCACCACCATTACTGCTCATTGCAGCCACAGGCTTTAAACTCTACAGAAGTTAAAAGCTTCTGGGAACAGAAGCAGACACTCCTCACCCTGCTGCAGCTGACTTGGCCATTCCCTGCTCTGCTCTCACAGACCCAGCGCTGCTGCAGAGCTGCAGCACAACAGCAGTTTATCCACAGGGGGCTGCTCCAAACACACATTTCCCATCATCACCTGTCAAGAGCAGCCCAAGGGCTTCTTTTACAGCTCCTCAGGCCTGGCCAAAGCCCCAGGGGCACAGGAACAACCAATTCTCAGAGTACGTACAGAAGCACCAACAGATGCCATCCATTGTTCTGCAGAACATTTAACTGATCCATTTAACTACTGTGCACTTGCAGTGATGGTGTGGGAGGGTCAACTGAGCTTCTGTGGATGCTGAAACACAAAGCATGAAAAGAAAATTAATTTTTTCCACAAAACATAAAGAAAAAGCTCCGAAAAAAATATGTCATACCCTAGAAAATGCCTTCTTTATTTTTAACTTAGCGTCCTAGGGTTTAAACAAACATTAAAAGCAGAAAACACACAAGATGGACAAAAGCACCTGATCATGGACAAACCTTCAGACTCACATCCTTCTGGAACATGGATTCTCCAAGCCCTTTGGCCTCATCCCAAGCCCTTCCTCATCCTCAGGGATCTCTGCACCCAGTCCAAGGGACTCAGCAAGAAAAAGGAGCAAGTGGAGGCTTGGTGGCTGCCCTGGGATCTCTCCTTGCATCCCCTCGGGCAGTGACCCGGGTGTGGCAGCAGGAGGAACAACGATCTTATTTTCCTGTTAATGTGGAGACAGAACAGAGGTAAAAGGACACATTTGAAAAACAATGAGCTCATCACTCGCTCGGCTTTAGCAACAAGTCCACTAATGTTTACAGCACTGAACATTATTTTAACTAAAAAATATTTTCAACTAAAGTGCCTTGATGGCATCGATAGCATCATGCTCAAGGTTCATCCTTGTCAGCCACCAACAGTCACAGCAGAGCTCAGTACATCTGGGAAACTCGCATGGCCACTCACCTCGAAAAACTGCCCCAAAAAATATCACTTCACCCAAAAGGGGGATTGCAGGAACAAGCAGGCATGTCTCCCACCTTGCTGAGATAATTTTGTGCAGTTTGTACTTCTTAAACTACATCTCCAAATCACACCAAAATCTTTCCTTTATTTCCATTAGGTCAGTATTAGCAGAAATATTTGAACTATTTTTAAAGTTTGTTAGAAATTGAGTTGAAATTTCCTTTTGAAGAGCCTCACAAAGGACCTAAAATCCATCCCCATATCACACCAAAACCTCACCTGTATTTCCATTAGGTCATCGTTAGCAGAAAAATTTGAACTATTTTTAAAGCTTGTACGTAATTTAGCTGAAATTTTCTTTTGAAGAGCTTCACAAAGCTAAAATACAACTATATAAACACAATACCTAAAATACAACTCCAAATCACACCAAAACCTCACCTTTATTTGCATTATGCCATTATTAGCAGAAAAACTTTAATTATTTTTGAGGTTTGTACCTGATTTGTTTGAAATCTTCCTTTGAAGAGCCGCACAAAGAACCTAAAATCCATCTCCAAATCACACCAAAACCTCACCTTTATTTCCATTAGGTCAGCATTAGAGAAAAACTTATTTTTGAATTAATTTTGTGGCTTTTACCTGATTTGTTTGACGTTTTCCTCTGAAGAGCTCAGCAAAGAAAAGCTCTGCTCTGCCTCTCCCAAGTGCTCCTGACACAACTTCAGTTTCTTCCCTGTCTGGCCCCTAAACATGGAAAGGCCAAGCCCTGTTTCACTAATGAGCACAGACCTGGTGCAGACAACACTGATGATCCTGGGTATTTCACTGCTGAGGGGACACAGACACAACATTTGATTTAAACCTTCATCACAAGTTACAGCAAACTCACAGCTGCCCAAGCATTTACACCTCTGATGCTGAAGATCACGGACCCATTCTGGCTGAACTGTATTCACAGTCCAACTGCAGCAACCCTGCTCTGCATCACACTCTGAAATGGCCTGGAAGGAACTGGGTGAGAGAGCCTGGAAACCATGGAACACCACTGAACTGTCATGCCAACACCTCTCCCAGACATACAGCTTGAGCAAGTATTCCGACCAAAGCACATCCTAAAGGAGCTGCTTTCCTAAAGGAAACCCCACCACGGGCAATGCCAGACCACAGCACGGGGCACCTGGGAGTCCCCAGCTACTAAGGGAGCTGGAACAAAAAAAAAAAAAAATCCCAGCAATAAAAACTAGGGATGGGCTTTGGTAGGGATTTCTCATTTTCCTGGAAAAATTCTACAAGAAAATTGTTTTGGCAGCATGGATCTGGGAGAAATCCTGCGCCGTTTGTAATTTTAGCAGGCAGAAGCCCAGTCCCAGCCACGGACTCCTGGACAAAAACAGTGGCCCTTTTCCATGGCAAACAAAACTCACCATCTCAGGTTCCTGATATCAGTTTGTAGGAGGTCTTTGGCACTCCAACTGCAGCCAGAGTCTCGGGTTGGGGCAGCTTCTGTCTGGGAGAAATCCAGCTCCTTTCATACCTGCCGCACAGATCAACCTGACAGGGGAAGGATGGTGACCAGAGCCCCCCAGGGCAGCACAGACACACCTGACAGGGGAAGGATGGTGACCAGAGCCCCCCAGGGCAGCACAGACACACCTGTATGGGGAAGGATGGTGACCAGAGCCCCCCAGGGCAGCACAGACACACCTGACAGGGGAGGATGGTGACCAGAGCCCCCAGGGCAGCACAGACACACCTGACAGGGGAGGGATGGTGACCAGAGCCCCCCAGGGCAGCACAGACACACCTGACAGGGGAAGGATGGTGACCAGAGCCCCCAGGGCAGCACAGACACACCTGACAGGGGAAGGATGGTGACCAGAGCCCCCAGGGCAGCACAGACACACCTGACAGGGGAAGGATGGTGACCAGAGCCCCCCAGGGCAGCACAGACACACCTGACAGGGGAAGGATGGTGACCAGAGCCCCCCAGGGCAGCACAGACACACCTGACAGGGGAAGGATGCTCACCTGTCCCCAGGGCAGCACAGACACACCTGACAGGGGAAGGATGCTCACCTGTCCCCAGGATCTCCATGGCAAGAGTCCAACCACAGCAGCAGCGTTTGCCAGTCCAGGCAGGCAGAACACAGCAGCAACCAAAATCTCCCCACCGAGGACAGCATGGATCAACTTCCCAGGATGGGAAGGGCTGCTGGAAAGGGCAGGACGGGGCTGCACTGGGACAGAAGCAGAGCAGGAACCCAGCAGGCTGTTACAGCCCTGCAGCACAGCCAGACAAGTGCTCCAGGCTGCAATCACCATTTACAGCCCTGAAAACTCACCATCCTACCCACCACAGCAGCTGCAGCAGAGATTCAAGTCCGCCCTGCAATGGCCAGAGACGAGAACAACTTCAGGGCATTTCTCCCCCAAGAAAACACAAATGAAATATTGAAACAACAGCTGAGCATTGAAAAATCACCCCAAAAAATCACCTCGCCTGTCCAGAGCAGCCCAAGGGCTTCTTTTACAGCTCCCCAGGCCTGGCCAAAGCCCCAGGGGCACAGGAACAACCAATTCTCAGAGTAGCTACAGAAGCACCAACAGATTCCATCCACTGTTCTGCAGACAACAAATCTGTTTAACTACTGTGCACTTGCATTGATGGTGTGGGAGGGTCAATTCAGCTTCCGTGGATGCTGAAACACAAAACATAAAAAGAAAATTAATCTTTCCCACAAAACTAAAAGAAAGAAAACTCATTAAAAATTACGCCATTCCTCAGAAAATGCCTTTTTCATTTTGAACTTAGCGCCCTAGAATTTAAACAAACATTAAAAACAGAAAACACACGAGATGGACAAGAGCATCTGATCATGGACAAACCTTCAGACTCACATGGTTCCGGAAAATGATTTATCCAAGCCTTTTTGCCTCATCCCGAGCCCTTCCTCACCCTTAGGAATCTCGGTGGCTGCCCTGGGATCTCTCCTTGCATCCCCTCGGGCAGTGACCCGGGTGTGGCAGCAGGAGGAACAACGACCTTATTTTCCTGTTAATGTGGAGACAGAACAGAGGTAAAAGGACACATTTGAAAAACAATGAGCTCATCACTCGCTTGGCTTTAGCAACAAGTCCACTAATGTTTACAGCACTGAACATTATTTTAACTAAAAAATATTTTCAACTAAAGTGCCTTGATGGCATCGATAGCATCATGCTCAAGGTTCACCTTGTCAGCCACCAACAGTCACAGCAGAGCTCAGAACATCTGGGAAACTCGCATGGCCACACACCTCGAAAAACTGCCCCAAAAATATCACTTCACCCAAAAGGGGGATTGCAGGAACAAGCAGGCATGTCTCCCACCTTGCAGAGATAATTTTCTGAAATTTGTACTTCTTAAACTACATCTCCAAATCACACCAAAACCTTTCCTTTATTTCCATTATGCCATTATTAGCAGAAAAACTGGAATTATTTTTGAGGCTTGTATCTGATTGGGTTGACATTTTCCTTGGAAGAGCCTCACAAAGAACCTAAAATCCATCTCCAAATCACACCAAAAACTTAGCTTAATTTCCATGAGGTCAATAATACAATAAAACTTATTTTTGAAGCTTGCACCTGATTTGTTTGACGTTTTCCTCTGAAGAGCTCAGCAAAGAAAAGCTCTGCTCTGCCTCTCCCAAGTGCTCCTGACACAACTTCAGTTTCTTCCCTGTGGATGACAAGAGAAATTCCAATTTAAACAGCTAAAGATGAATTTCTGATGGAAAACCTTGAAAAACTGCCCCAAAAAAACCACCTCACCCCAAAGTGGGATTGGAGGAACAAGCAGTCATTTCTTCCACCTTGCAGAGATAATTTTGTGCAGTTTGTACTTCTTAAACTGCATCTCTAAATCACACCAAAACCTCACCTTTAATTCCATCAGGTCAATATTAGAGAAAATCTTATTTTTGAATTAATTTTGAGGCTTTTACCTGATTTGTTTGACGTTTTCCTCTGAAGAGCTCAGCAAAGAAAAGCTCTGCTCTGCCTCTCCCAAGTGCTCCTGACACAACTTCAGTTTCTTCCCTGTCTGGCCCCTAAACATGGAAAGGCCAAGCCCTGTTTCACTAATGAGCACAGACCTGGTGCAGACAACACTGATGATCCTGGGTATTTCACTGCTGAGGGGACACAGACACAACATTTGATTTAAACCTTCATCACAAGTTACAGCAAACTCACAGCTGCCCAAGCATTTACAGCTCTGATGCTGAAGATCACGGACCCATTCTGGCTGAACTGTATTCACAGTCCAACTGCAGCAACCCTGCTCTGCATCACACTCTGAAATGGCCTGGAAGGAACTGGGTGAGAGAGCCTGGAAACCATGGAACACCACTGAGACTGTCATGCCAACACCTCTCCCAGACATACAGCTTGAGCAAGTATTCCGACCAAAGCACATCCTAAAGGAGCTGCTTTCCTAAGGGAAACCCCACCACGGGCAATGCCAGACCACAGCACGGGGCACCTGGGAGTCCCCAGCTACTAAGGGAGCTGGAACAAAAAAAACCAAAGAATCCCAGCAATAAAAACTAGGGATGGGCTTTGGTAGGGATTTCTCATTTTCCTGGAAAAATTCTACAAGAAAATTGTTTTGGCAGCATGGATCTGGGAGAAATCCTGCGCCGTTTGTAATTTTAGCAGGCAGAAGCCCAGTCCCAGCCACGGACTCCTGGACAAAACAGTGGCCCTTTTCCATGGCAAACAAAACTCACCATCTTAGGTTCCTGATATCAGTTTGTAGGAGGTCTTTGGCACTCCAACTGCAGCCAGAGGCTCGGGTTGGGGCAGCTTCTGTCTGGGAGAAATCCAGCTCCTTTCATACCTGCCGCACAGATCAACCTGACAGGGGAAGGATGGAGACCAGAGCCCCCCAGGGCAGCACAGACACACCTGTAGGGGAAGGATGGTGACCAGAGCCCCCCAGGGCAGCACAGACACACCTGACAGGGGAGGGATGGTGACCAGAGCCCCCCAGGGCAGCACAGACACACCTGACAGGGGAAGGATGGTGACCAGAGCCCCCCAGGGCAGCACAGACACACCTGACAGGGGAAGGATGGTGACCAGAGCCCCCCAGGGCAGCACAGACACACCTGACAGGGGAAGGATGGTGACCAGAGCCCCCAGGGCAGCACAGACACACCTGTATGGGGAAGGATGGTGACCAGAGCCCCCCAGGGCAGCACAGACACACCTGACAGGGGAGGGATGGTGACCAGAGCCCCCAGGGCAGCACAGACACACCTGACAGGGGAAGGATGGTGACCAGAGCCCCCAGGGCAGCACAGACACACCTGACAGGGGAAGGATGGTGACCAGAGCCCCCCAGGGCAGCACAGACACACATGTATGGGGAAGGATGGTGACCAGAGCCCCCCAGGGCAGCACAGACACACCTGTATGGGGAAGGATGGTGACCAGAGCCCCCCAGGGCAGCACAGACACACCTGACAGGGGAAGGATGGTGACCAGAGCCCCCCAGGGCAGCACAGACACACCTGTATGGGGAGGGATGGTGACCAGAGCCCCCCAGGGCAGCACAGACACACCTGACAGGGGAAGGATGGTGACCAGAGCCCCCCAGGGCAGCACAGACACACCTGCATGGGGAAGGATGGTGACCAGAGCCCCCAGGGCAGCACAGACACACCTGTATGGGGAAGGATGGTGACCAGAGCCCCCCAGGGCAGCACAGACACACCTGTATGGGGAAGGATGGTGACCAGAGCCCCCCAGGGCAGCACAGACACACCTGTATGGGGAAGGATGGTGACCAGAGCCCCCCAGGGCAGCACAGACACACCTGTATGGGGAGGGATGGTGACCAGAGCCCCCCAGGGCAGCACAGACACACCTGACAGGGGAAGGATGGTGACCAGAGCCCCCCAGGGCAGCACAGACACACCTGACAGGGGAAGGATGGTGACCAGAGCCCCCCAGGGCAGCACAGACACACCTGTATGGGGAGGGATGGTGACCAGAGCCCCCCAGGGCAGCACAGACACACCTGACAGGGGAAGGATGGTGACCAGAGCCCCCCAGGGCAGCACAGACACACCTGACAGGGGAAGGATGGTGACCAGAGCCCCCCAGGGCAGCACAGACACACCTGACAGGGGAAGGATGGTGACCAGAGCCCCCCAGGGCAGCACAGACACACCTGACAGGGGAGGGATGGTGACCAGAGCCCCCAGGGCAACACAGACACACCTGACAGGGGAAGGATGGTGACCAGAGCCCCCCAGGGCAGCACAGACACACCTGACAGGGGAAGGATGGTGACCAGAGCCCCCCAGGGCAGCACAGACACACCTGACAGGAGAAGGATGGTGACCAGAGCCCCCCAGGGCAGCACAGACACACCTGACAGGGGAAGGATGGTGACCAGAGCCCCCCAGGGCAGCACAGACACACCTGACAGGGGAGGATGGTGACCAGAGCCCCCCAGGGCAGCACAGACACACCTGTATGGGGAAGGATGGTGACCAGAGCCCCCCAGGGCAGCACAGACACACCTGTATGGGGAGGGATGGTGACCAGAGCCCCCCAGGGCAGCACAGACACACCTGACAGGGGAAGGATGGTGACCAGAGCCCCCCAGGGCAGCACAGACACACCTGTATGGGGAAGGATGGTGACCAGAGCCCCCAGGGCAGCACAGACACACCTGACAGGAGAAGGATGGTGACCAGAGCCCCCCAGGGCAGCACAGACACACCTGACAGGGGAAGGATGGTGACCAGAGCCCCCCAGGGCAGCACAGACACACCTGTATGGGGAAGGATGGTGACCAGAGCCCCCCAGGGCAGCACAGACACACCTGACAGGGGAAGGATGGTGACCAGAGCCCCCCAGGGCAGCACAGACACACCTGTATGGGGAAGGATGGTGACCAGAGCCCCCCAGGGCAGCACAGACACACCTGTATGGGGAAGGATGGTGACCAGAGCCCCCCAGGGCAGCACAGACACACCTGACAGGGGAAGGATGGTGACCAGAGCCCCCCAGGGCAGCACAGACACACCTGTATGGGGAAGGATGGTGACCAGAGCCCCCCAGGGCAGCACAGACACACCTGTATGGGGAAGGATGGTGACCAGAGCCCCCAGGGCAGCACAGACACACCTGACAGGGGAAGGATGGTGACCAGAGCCCCCAGGGCAGCACAGACACACCTGTATGGGGAGGATGGTGACCAGAGCCCCCAGGGCAGCACAGACACACCTGTATGGGGAAGGATGGTGACCAGAGCCCCCCAGGGCAGCACAGACACACCTGACAGGGGAAGGATGGTGACCAGAGCCCCCAGGGCAGCACAGACACACCTGACAGGGGAAGGATGGTGACCAGAGCCCCCCAGGGCAGCACAGACACACCTGACAGGGGAGGGATGGTGACCAGAGCCCCCCAGGGCAGCACAGACACACCTGACAGGGGAAGGATGCTCACCTGTCCCCAGGATCTCCATGGCAAGAGTCCAACCACAGCAGCAGCGTTTGCCAGTCCAGGCAGGCAGAACACAGCAGCAACCAAAATCTCCCCACCGAGGACAGCATGGATCAACTTCCCAGGATGGGAAGGGCTGCTGGAAAGGGCAGGACGGGGCTGCACTGGGGCAGAAGCAGAGCAGGAACCCAGCAGGCTGTTACAGCCCTGCAGCACAGCCAGACAAGTGCTCCAGGCTGCAATCACCACCATTTACAGCCCTGAAAACTCACCATCCTACCCACCACAGCAGCTGCAGCAGAGATTCAAGTCCGCCCTGCAATGGCCAGAGACGAGAACAACTTCAGGGCATTTCTCCCCCAAGAAAACACAAATGAAATATTGAAACAACAGCTGAGCATTGAAAAATCACCCCAAAAAATCACCTCGCCTGTCCAGAGCAGCCCAAGGGCTTCTTTTACAGCTCCCCTGGCCTGGCCAAAGCCCCAGGGGCACAGGAACAACCAATTCTCAGAGTAGCTACAGAAGCACCAACAGATTCCATCCATTGCTCTGCAGACAACAAATCTGTTTAACTACTGTGCACTTGCATTGATGGTGTGGGAGGGTCAATTCAGCTTCCGTGGATGCTGAAACACAAAACATAAAAAGAAAATTAATCTTTCCCACAAAACTAAAAGAAAGAAAACTCATTAAAAATTACGCCATTCCTCAGAAAATGCCTTTTTCATTTTGAACTTAGCGCCCTAGAATTTAAACAAACATTAAAAACAGAAAACACACGAGATGGACAAGAGCATCTGATCATGGACAAACCTTCAGACTCACATGGTTCTGGAAAATGATTTATCCAAGCCTTTTTGCCTCATCCCGAGCCCTTCCTCACCCTTAGGAATCTCGGTGGCTGCCCTGGGATCTCTCCTTGCATCCCCTCGGGCAGTGACCCGGGTGTGGCAGCAGGAGGAACAACGACCTTATTTTCCTGTTAATGTGGAGACAGAACAGAGGTAAAAGGACACATTTGAAAAACAATGAGCTCATCACTCGCTTGGCTTTAGCAACAAGTCCACTAATGTTTACAGCACTGAACATTATTTTAACTAAAAAATATTTTCAACTAAAGTGCCTTGATGGCATCGATAGCATCATGCTCAAGGTTCACCTTGTCAGCCACCAACAGTCACAGCAGAGCTCAGAACATCTGGGAAACTCGCATGGCCACTCACCTCGAAAAACTGCCCCAAAAATATCACTTCACCCAAAAGGGGGATTGCAGGAACAAGCAGGCATGTCTCCCACCTTGCTGAGATAATTTTGTGCAGTTTGTACTTCTTAAACTACATCTCCAAATCACACCAAAACCTTTCCTTTATTTCCATTATGCCATTATTAGCAGAAAAACTGGAATTATTTTTGAGGCTTGTATCTGATTGGGTTGACATTTTCCTTGGAAGAGCCTCACAAAGAACCTAAAATCCATCTCCAAATCACACCAAAAACTTAGCTTAATTTCCATGAGGTCAATAATACAATAAAACTTATTTTTGAAGCTTGTACCTGATTTGTTTGACGTTTTCCTCGGAAGAGCTCAGCAAAGAAAAGCTCTGCTCTGTCTCTCCCAAGTGCTCCTGACACAACTTCAGTTTCTTCCCTGTGGATGACAAGAGAAATTCCAATTTAAACAACTAAAGATGAATTTCTGATGGAAAACCTTGAAAAACTGCCCCAAAAAAACCACCTCACCCCAAAGTGGGATTGGAGGAACAAGCAGTCATTTCTTCCACCTTGCAGAGATAATTTTGTGCAGTTTGTACTTCTTAAACTGCATCTCTAAATCACACCAAAACCTCACCTTTAATTCCATCAGGTCAATATTAGAGAAAATCTTATTTTTGAATTAATTTTGAGGCTTGTACCTGATTTGTTTGACGTTTTCCTCTGAAGAGCTCAGCAAAGAAAAGCTCTGCTCTGCCTCTCCCAAGTGCTCCTGACACAACTTCAGTTTCTTCCCTGTCTGGCCCCTAAACATGGAAAGGCCAAGCCCTGTTTCACTAATGAGCACAGACCTGGTGCAGACAACACTGATGATCCTGGGTATTTCACTGCTGAGGGGACACAGACACAACATTTGATTTAAACCTTCATCACAAGTTACAGCAAACTCACAGCTGCCCAAGCATTTACACCTCTGATGCTGAAGATCACGGACCCATTCTGGCTGAACTGTATTCACAGTCCAACTGCAGCAACCCTGCTCTGCATCACACTCTGAAATGGCCTGGAAGGAACTGGGTGAGAGAGCCTGGAAACCATGGAACACCACTGAGACTGTCATGCCAACACCTCTCCCAGACATACAGCTTGAGCAAGTATTCCGACCAAAGCACATCCTAAAGGAGCTGCTTTCCTAAGGGAAACCCCACCACGGGCAATGCCAGACCACAGCACGGGGCACCTGGGAGTCCCCAGCTACTAAGGGAGCTGGAACAAAAAAAAAAAAAAAATCCCAGCAATAAAAACTAGGGATGGGCTTTGGTAGGGATTTCTCATTTTCCTGGAAAAATTCTACAAGAAAATTGTTTTGGCAGCATGGATCTGGGAGAAATCCTGCGCCGTTTGTAATTTTAGCAGGCAGAAGCCCAGTCCCAGCCACGGACTCCTGGACAAAAACAGTGGCCCTTTTCCATGGCAAACAAAACTCACCATCTCAGGTTCCTGATATCAGTTCGTAGGAGGTCTTTGGCACTCCAACTGCAGCCAGAGTCTCGGGTTGGGGCAGCTTCTGTCTGGGAGAAATCCAGCTCCTTTCATACCTGCCGCACAGATCAACCTGACAGGGGAAGGATGGAGACCAGAGCCCCCCAGGGCAGCACAGACACACCTGTATGGGGAAGGATGGTGACCAGAGCCCCCCAGGGCAGCACAGACACACCTGTATGGGGAAGGATGGTGACCAGAGCCCCCCAGGGCAGCACAGACACACCTGACAGGGGAGGGATGGTGACCAGAGCCCCCCAGGGCAGCACAGACACACCTGTATGGGGAGGGATGGTGACCAGAGCCCCCAGGGCAGCACAGACACACCTGACAGGGGAAGGATGGTGACCAGAGCCCCCCAGGGCAGCACAGACACACCTGACAGGGGAAGGATGGTGACCAGAGCCCCCCAGGGCAGCACAGACACACCTGACAGGGGAGGGATGGTGACCAGAGCCCCCAGGGAAGCACAGACACACCTGACAGGGGAAGGATGGTGACCAGAGCCCCCCCAGGGCAGCACAGACACACCTGTATGGGGAAGGATGGTGACCAGAGCCCCCCAGGGCAGCACAGACACACCTGTATGGGGAGGGATGGTGACCAGAGCCCCCAGGGCAGCACAGACACACCTGACAGGGGAAGGATGGTGACCAGAGCCCCCCAGGGCAGCACAGACACACCTGTATGGGGAGGGATGGTGACCAGAGCCCCCCAGGGCAGCACAGACACACCTGACAGGGGAAGGATGGTGACCAGAGCCCCCCAGGGCAGCACAGACACACCTGACAGGGGAGGATGGTGACCAGAGCCCCCCAGGGCAGCACAGACACACCTGACAGGGGAAGGATGGTGACCAGAGCCCCCCCAGGGCAGCACAGACACACCTGACAGGGGAGGGATGGTGACCAGAGCCCCCCAGGGCAGCACAGACACACCTGTATGGGGAAGGATGGTGACCAGAGCCCCCCAGGGCAGCACAGACACACCTGACAGGGGAGGGATGGTGACCAGAGCCCCCAGGGCAGCACAGACACACCTGACAGGGGAAGGATGGTGACCAGAGCCCCCCAGGGCAGCACAGACACACCTGTATGGGGAAGGATGGTGACCAGAGCCCCCCAGGGCAGCACAGACACACCTGACAGGGGAAGGATGGTGACCAGAGCCCCCCAGGGCAGCACAGACACACCTGACAGGGGAAGGATGGTGACCAGAGCCCCCCAGGGCAGCACAGACACACCTGACAGGGGAAGGATGGTGACCAGAGCCCCCCAGGGCAGCACAGACACACCTGTATGGGGAAGGATGGTGACCAGAGCCCCCAGGGCAGCACAGACACACCTGACAGGGGAAGGATGGTGACCAGAGCCCCCAGGGCAGCACAGACACACCTGACAGGGGAAGGATGGTGACCAGAGCCCCCCCAGGGCAGCACAGACACACCTGTATGGGGAAGGATGGTGACCAGAGCCCCCCAGGGCAGCACAGACACACCTGACAGGGGAGGGATGGTGACCAGAGCCCCCCCAGGGCAGCACAGACACACCTGTATGGGGAAGGATGGTGACCAGAGCCCCCCAGGGCAGCACAGACACACCTGACAGGGGAAGGATGGTGACCAGAGCCCCCAGGGCAGCACAGACACACCTGACAGGGGAAGGATGGTGACCAGAGCCCCCAGGGCAGCACAGACACACCTGACAGGGGAAGGATGGTGACCAGAGCCCCCAGGGCAGCACAGACACACCTGACAGGGGAAGGATGGTGACCAGAGCCCCCCCAGGGCAGCACAGACACACCTGTATGGGGAAGGATGGTGACCAGAGCCCCCAGGGCAGCACAGACACACCTGACAGGGGAAGGATGGTGACCAGAGCCCCCAGGGCAGCACAGACACACCTGTATGGGGAAGGATGGTGACCAGAGCCCCCCAGGGCAGCACAGACACACCTGACAGGGGAGGGATGGTGACCAGAGCCCCCCAGGGCAGCACAGACACACCTGACAGGGGAAGGATGGTGACCAGAGCCCCCAGGGCAGCACAGACACACCTGACAGGGGAAGGATGGTGACCAGAGCCCCCCAGGGCAGCACAGACACACCTGACAGGGGAAGGATGGTGACCAGAGCCCCCCAGGGCAGCACAGACACACCTGACAGGGAAGGATGGTGACCAGAGCCCCCAGGGCAGCACAGACACACCTGACAGGGGAAGGATGGTGACCAGAGCCCCCCAGGGCAGCACAGACACACCTGACAGGGGAAGGATGGTGACCAGAGCCCCCCAGGGCAGCACAGACACACCTGTATGGGGAAGGATGGTGACCAGAGCCCCCCAGGGCAGCACAGACACACCTGACAGGGGAAGGATGGTGACCAGAGCCCCCCAGGGCAGCAACACACCTGACAGGGGAAGGATGGTGACCAGAGCCCCCCAGGGCAGCACAGACACACCTGACAGGGGAAGGATGCTCACCTGTCCCCAGGATCTCCATGGCAAGAGTCCAACCACAGCAGCAGCGTTTGCCAGTCCAGGCAGGCAGAACACAGCAGCAACCAAAATCTCCCCACCGAGGACAGCATGGATCAACTTCCCAGGATGGGAAGGGCTGCTGGAAAGGGCAGGACGGGGCTGCACTGGGACAGAAGCAGAGCAGGAACCCAGCAGGCTGTTACAGCCCTGCAGCACAGCCAGACAAGTGCTCCAGGCTGCAATCACCACCATTTACAGCCCTGAAAACTCACCATCCTACCCACCACAGCAGCTGCAGCAGAGATTCAAGTCCGCCCTGCAATGGCCAGAGACGAGAACAACTTCAGGGCATTTCTCCCCCAAGAAAACACAAATGAAATATTGAAACAACAGCTGAGCATTGAAAAATCACCCCAACAAATCACCTCGCCTGTCCAGAGCAGCCCAAGGGCTTCTTTTACAGCTCCCCAGGCCTGGCCAAAGCCCCAGGGGCACAGGAACAACCAATTCTCAGAGTAGCTACAGAAGCACCAACAGATTCCATCCATTGTTCTGCAGACAACAAATCTGTTTAACTACTGTGCACTTGCATTGATGGTGTGGGAGGGTCAATTCAGCTTCCGTGGATGCTGAAACACAAAACATAAAAAGAAAATTAATCTTTCCCACAAAACTAAAAGAAAGAAAACTCATTAAAAATTATGCCATTCCTCAGAAAATGCCTTTTTCATTTTGAACTTAGCGCCCTAGAATTTAAACAAACATTAAAAACAGAAAACACACGAGATGGACAAGAGCATCTGATCATGGACAAACCTTCAGACTCACATGGTTCCGGAAAATGATTTATCCAAGCCTTTTTGCCTCATCCCGAGCCCTTCCTCACCCTTAGGAATCTCGGTGGCTGCCCTGGGATCTCTCCTTGCATCCCCTCGGGCAGTGACCCGGGTGTGGCAGCAGGAGGAACAACGACCTTATTTTCCTGTTAATGTGGAGACAGAACAGAGGTAAAAGGACACATTTGAAAAACAATGAGCTCATCACTCGCTCATTTCTTCCACCTTGCAGAGATAATTTTGTGCAGTTTGTACTTCTTAAATAACATCTCTAAGTCATACCAAATCCTGTCCTTTATTTCCATTAAGCCTTTATTAGCAGAAAAAATTGAACTATTTTTGAGGCTTGTACCTGATTTGTTTGATATTTTCCTTGGAAGAGCCTCACAAAGAACCTAAAATACATCTCCAAACCACCCAAAAACCTCACCTTTATTTCCATTAGGTCAATAATACAGAAAAACTCATTTTTGAATTAATTTTGAGGCTTGTACCTGATTTGTTTGACGTTTTCCTCTGAAGAGCTCAGCAAAGAAAAGCTCTGCTCTGCCTCTCCCAAGTGCTCCTGACACAACTTCAGTTTCTTCCCTGTGGATGACAAGAGAAATTCCAAATTAAACAGCTAAAGATGAATTTCTGATGAAAAATACGAGATACTCAAACAGAAGAGAGGAGAGACTCGTTTGATCACCAAACACCAAATAAAGCAATTTGATTGCTTTAGATAAGCAGTGGCACAGCAGTGACAGGGATTTTTCTTATTTTCCTGAGAAAATCCTAGGAGAAAATCATCCTCAACTGTTCATTGCATGAAATCAACACTAAACAAACCAATTTGGGACACCCCAAGAGCAGCTCTCACTAAAACTCCACTGGGAATTCTCCTTTGGGCTGAGCCTAAACCACCTCGGCCCACAGGGATTGCAAAGAAAAACCCAAAGGAACAATTCCCCCATTTAATGCTGAGTATTAAATAAAATAAATGAATAAAAGCAGAGCAAAGAGACAGCACTGATGCAAACAGCTCTGGGAACACCTCCTGCAGATTGTCACACTCCTGTAGGACTGAAAGCTAAACAGAAGCTCCATCTAAAACTTACAGAATCAAACACAGCAGAAAATTCTGTGATTCTGTGAAGAGAAACAAAGAGGTAACAAAGGGACAACACCAAACAAGCCTCACAAACAGGAACTCATCAAGCTGGGACTCACAGAAACTCCCCCAACTCCATTTGCTGCTCCTCTCTCTGCCAGGGCACCCACAAGTTCTTGTTTCAACACTTGCCAGGGAGCTGGAGAGAAGAAAACCTGCAATTAGTTCTGTGCAGTGGGGCCACAGGCTTTGGGTTCAGCCTCCTGGAAACAGAAGCAGACACTCCTCACCCTGCTGGGGCTGACTGGACCATTCTCTGCTCTGCTCTCACAAACCCCTCAGCACTGCAGCACAACCCCACAAAAGAAAAGCAGTTTATCCATAGGGGATGCTCCAGAAATAAAACCAAACAGAAACAAAAAACATAAGAAAATCCTATACGTTAGGAAATACCTTTGAACATATCCCCAAAGAACTCAAAAAGCCATTGAGAATGGGAAATATTCCCAAGCCAGACAAAAGCACCAAACACTGGGCCCAGGACAAAGTTCTGGGTGCAAAGCTGTGAAAAACAAGGTTCACTTTCTTGGAAAAAATTTAGAAGTTTAATAAAAGAACAATAATACAGGAGATACAAAAGCAAATTTCAATTTCTCTGCCCAGGGTGCCTGGCACGGAGGCAATTAGCACACCTGTCAACAAAAAGTTTGTTCCTTAAAAACATCAGCCTGTTGCTTATTTAAAAATTCACATGCACGATTCAAACATTCCTTTTGAGGGTGAATTTCTTTGTTCAGTTTCAACTCCCCCCCAGCCATTTTATCTGGTGGATCTGTCTGTGGGTGGCTCCATTCCATCCAATAGCACAGGTCCCATAAATTCTTCTCCCAGGGTTCTTTATTTGAATAAAATACTTGATAACACAAGTTCAATAGTTTCATGCAGGATGCAGGACCCCCTTCCTTCTGGTTTGTCAGTTTACAGAAAAAAAAATCAGTCTTCTACTTTTAACACTATGTTACAATCAAAAATATCCATTCACCACGTTTCTAAACTCTATTAATAAAAGAAAATACAGTACAACCTTCCTACATTCTACATACAGCGTTCATTTTAATATTTGCAAAAAGCCAACTATATACTGTGCATTTATAACAATGTCATCACACCTCATGACAAAACTGAGATAAGGAAAAAAGTTCCTCCAGGCAAGAAAGGTTAAATACCCCTTGCCCCAGTGACAAAAGCCCCAAAAACATACCACCAACCCAAAACCAAACAAGCCCCAGGCTGTTCTGAGTTTCATTGGATGTCCACCACCTTCCCAGACTAGGGACATCTAAGGAAAGGCTCACACTCCTTTCCCAACTCCTCTGTCCCTGTGACTTCCCTTCCCCTCAGGCATCCTTGTTCTGCCTGGGGCTGAGGCCACCTGAAAGCCTTGGAAAAGAAAAACTTAAGCTGGCAGAAATAACATTACTCAAAAGCTGCCTCTGTTTCCAATAAATCTCTTACAAACTCGATGGCAACTTCCACAGAAATTTTATTATTACAGTCACTTCATAAATCAGCCAAGAACACAAACCTCAAAAGGCCGTTTCTCCCTGCTGTGTTCTCACCAAGTTAAAGGCTAATTTAAATCTTTAGTATCATGAGCACTCCATCATGTAACCAGATTAGAGAGCTTTCCCTGCAAGGGTTTTAGTTTGCAACTTCCACCCCTCAGCAGGAGTCTGAAATAATAAAAAACAGCCTGGTAACTCTGTCCCCCTTATCCCTCTGCCCAGGGATGCAGGGATCCAGCTCCTGGAAAAAGAGCACAACTTGTCAAACACAAAACTATAAATCTAGATTCTTGCGTTACCCGAGGACAACAAGGGTTTATATGTGAAAGCAATACAATTGATGCCCAAGATAAATGCCTAGACACTGAACAAAGCTTTTGCCATTGTGAAATGCATCCAAACACAGCCCCCAGCCAGGCCCACACACCACAAGAGATTAAAGGGGGAGAAACAAAGGCAGGAAAGCCTCTGTGCTTCTCCCCAGAGCACACATCCCCTCTTACCTGCACAAACACCGAGGCTCAGCATAACTCTGATTTACAGAAGAGCTTCTCAAGGTAATTTTCCAGCACAGAGCAAAACTCTTCATGCTTCCTCCACCTGAGCCATAGGAAACTACAAGCAAATGGAAAACTGAGACAGAATATACAGGAAAAAAAACCCCTAATTCGGCACCAAAAAAGACCAGAAACAAGCCAAACTACAATAACTTTTGTCTCCCAACCCACACACGAAAAGGCCGTGGGTTTCTGAAGCAAACTCCCACAGAACAACAGCCCCTGAACCCCACCACAGCTGTACCTGTTACCGCCTATGATATTAGACATACCTAAATACAGTCCCACACACCGCACCTTATGGAGAAGTAAATGAATAAGAAATAAATGAATATGTTCTCACTGCAATAAAATAGCCTGAAAAAGCCGCACACCCACACAGACAATCCGAAGACTTCCACACCAAGCCCATAAATGAGCGGCCGCCAATTTTGGGACCCTTTTGGACCCCCTCTCGGCTCGTGATTGGAGAGCTCGCTGAGGCAGCGGCAGCGCTGATTGGACAGAGGGCCCCGGGAACCGCCCCCGCCCAGCTCCGCCCCGAGTCCGGCCCCGCTCCCCCGGCTCCGCCCGAGCCCCGCCCGATCCCCCCCGCTCCGCCCCTCGGGCCGGCGCTGAGGGCCCGGCTCCGCCCCGGCTCCACCCCCGGCCGGCGCTGAGGGCCCGGCTCCGCCCCCGGCTCCGCCCCCTCGGGCCGGCGCTGAGGGCCGGCTCCGCCCCCGGCTCCACCCCCCGGCCGGCGCTGAGGGCCCGGCTCCGCCCCCGGCTCCGCCCCCGCGGCGCTGAGGCCCGGCTCCGCCCCGCTCCACCCCCCGGCCGGCGCTGAGGGCCCGGCTCCGCCCCGGCTCCAACCCCGGCCGGCGCTGAGGGCCGGCTCCGCCCCCGGCTCCGCCCCCGGCGGCGCTGAGGCCCGGCCCCGCCCCGTTCCCCCGGTCCACGCTGTGGTGAGTGTTGGTCAATTCTTTACTTTCCAAGTCCAGTGACACTCCCAGCATGGGCTGTGCTCTGCTGGAGGAGTCGTTTGTGCCTCCTCAGCCTGTGGCAGTGAGCACACAGGGAAGCTCAAGGCAGATTTCCTGAGATCTGTGTTCCCCACGTCACAGAAATCTAAGGGATTTGAGGAGAAATCGAAGGAATTTGAGGAGAAACCTAAGGAATCCACGTATTAAATTTGCTATGGAGGCACTCGGCTCCTATGCCAACAATTTTGCACTCCCGGGATGATGTTCCCCTCTATTGGAGTGCTGGGATGTGATGGATTATTACTTGGAAACCAGGCAGAGGAGCTGTGCATGCAGCGCTTGGATTTTGACTTTGCCCCGAGATCCTTGCCTCCCTGCCAGCCCTTGCTGTTAGTAACGATTCCAAAGGAAAAATTGGTAAATGAAGGCTAATGATGGCTGGGGGAATTTCCTTAGGAATTATGAACCTCACACATACGGAATTTTGGAAGTGGATCCCGATTCAGCCTTGTACACCTGCAGGAGAAGAGGGATCCAGTGTGTCAGAACAATGAGGTGTCCAGGGAAGGAGCAGCAAATCCCCCTCTGCCCTGCTGTCACACTCAGAGTGGCAGCACAGGTGAGATGTAAAGGACGAAGAGGAGACACACAGCAGGTGAGACAGCCAAGGTGAGTGCTGTTAGGATAATGAAGTCACACGGCAGTGCCACGTGAGGGCAATTAAGGAGAACAATGAGCAACCAGGGCAGCCACAGGTGAGGGCTGTTAGGATAAGGGGGCTGCTTTAAAAGGGGACCCTCAGCTCACTCCGCCTTGGAGCTCCTGGAGAAGGGACCTTTGCCATGTGTTCCTGTGAGTGTCGCCTGGAAGGACGGTGAGAGCATCTCGTTAGATTTGGGGGTGCGCTTGGATGTGCAGCTTTGCTCAAAGGAGGTGCCGAGGAACGACCCTTTGTGCCGGCTGAACAGGTAAGTCAGTGTGGGTTTTTACGGGGAGCTTTTCTCTTTTCTATTTTCAATTTTGCTTTGTTAATCCCTCTGCTGCTGTCTTTGGGGACACGTGTGCCCGTGCACTGCCCGTGAGTGCCTTGAGTGCGTTCACTGCTGGTATTCGTTGTTTTGGGGGGGATGTCGTAGCCGAGCATTGTTTTGGGGGGATGTCGTAGCCGAGCATTGTTTTGGGGGATGTCGCAGCTGAGCGGGGCCGGGAGGCGGGAGCCGCGGCACGGAGCTCTCTGCCCGCTCTGGTTTGGGCTCTGCCGGGACACCCCGGCCGGTACCCGGGGCGGGTGGGCGGGGGTCTCGTACAGGGCAGCCTCAGCCTGGCGGAGGAGCGACTTTGGTACCGGGAGCTGGGTTCCGTTCCGTGCCGGGAGCGCGGGGCAGCCTCAGCCTGGCGTAGGAGCGGTTTTGGTACCGGGAGCTGGGTTCCGTTCTGTGCCGGGAGTGCGGGCTGGCTCGGGCACCGAGCGCCTCCGCTCCTGGGGTCTCCCTGGTCCTCCCCCACCGTGGAACGGCGCCAGCCCCGGAGCGAGTCCAGGCATTGATGTTTTTCTTTTTTTTTTTTTTTGTAGCTGACAAAGAGATAACAGCCCGCTGATAGCAGGAAATTCCTAACGGCGAGACAGCCTTCTTTCACACCCGGCGTGGATTCTCATCCCGGACAACCAAAAGATAAGTGGGGGGGCTACGGCTCACAGACGGGATGGAAGGAGGGTGGCGGGGGGGGGGAGGACTTTTGAGTCAGATTTGTAGGGCTTGAAAGGTAAAGGACTTAAGGACTAGAGAGCATGCAGTGAAAAGGAGAGGTACAGGCTAGGATGCAAATTAGAGTACAGGCATACCAGCCCACACACCACCCCTGTTTCACTGAGGGCAGGTGCAGGCAGCAACACCAGTGCAGGACAGTGCCAGAAGCCCTGAACCATGCTGGCAGTAACCCTAGGGCTAGAGAAGAGAGAGATCCCCTGTTTTTCCCGCTTCCGCTCTTTTCTCCTCCCACGCGCCCCCTCCCCTCCACCTTCCCTCCTCACCCCACCCCCGCCAACCCTGGACCCTGTCCCACTCCTCCGCCTGG
>JAJEOU010001474.1:0-26715 GCA_021534815.1 Acrocephalus arundinaceus
CCCTGCTGCCCCAGCCCAGGCCCAGCACAAGGCAGCTCCCTGGGGCCAGGCTCTGCTGCAGGGCTGAGCAGCCGGGGCTGCAGCCAGGGGTGCCCAGGGCTGTGGTGCAGAGCAGGGTCCTGCAGCCCAGGGCGCTGTGCTGGCCCAGGGACTCTGCTGCCTGCCAGGGACAGCTCTCAGCCGGCCCGGGGAGCTGCTGCCAGCGCTGGGGAGAAGCTGTGGGGGGAAGGAGCCACCCTGAGCAGGGCAGCTGCTGCTGCTGCTGCTGCTGCTGCTGCTGCTGCTGCTGCTGAGAGGGGCTGTGTGGGGCAGGGCTGCTCCCAGCTCCACACCAGCCTGGGCACAGCTGCGGAGGACACTTGCCAAAGAAGGTAAGCCTGGCATTGCTGTAAAGATCAGGAACTTCCCTGAGAGTGTTTTCAATTTCCTGCTTGGAGGGATTGGAAAGTTGGGAGATGAGAGAAAGATTTTTACTTTTTAATACATTTTTTCATGTATTTTTAGCTCTGTTAACTACTTATATATACTTATAAAACTATAATTCTTAATTAACACTTTTCAACTACTATTACCTATTTATATATGTATAATCCTTAATTAACTCTAGTAGGTTTCCTGCCCTTTCTCTTAAATTTTAGAACAATTAGCAGACCTGAATACATTCATGATATACTGTATAGTCTTATTATCAGGAAGAGGACCTACAAAAAGAACATTTTGGTTTTTAACCAGAGTGTGAGCAGTCATTAAAATAAGTGGGACAAAGAAGCCCTTGGACCTGCTCCAATGGGTTGACCCAAGTGTGTATAACTGGGGCAACTGAATCTCCTTTTGCATATTCCTATTAAATATCCTAATTTAAAAAAATTTTAGAAATTGCTTAAATCAGGGGCTGGCTAAGCCTCATCCCCTCTGGGACACCTGGAAGCTTCCAATAAAGGTCTGGTTGGTACTTTACTGTTCTAACACTTTTACAAGGTTTTTTTTTTTTTCTATTTTAGTTACAGGAAAGAAGGATTAGAGAAGCAGAACAGGAAATGCAATCACAAAACCACAGAACATTCTGAGTTGAAAGGGACGCCCAGGATAAAGTAATATATATAGTATATATATTTATAATATAAAGTAATATTGCAACATTTACAGGGACTCCAGAACTGTAACTTTGGGTGGTCAGTCTCCCTGCTGGGAGCCTCCTAAAGGGCCTTCAGCCACTGCTCAGCCCTGCACAGCCCCAGCATCACCTTGGCAGGGCCCAGCAGGGCTCTCCTGAGCTGCCTTGCCCACCTGCAGACAGAGCCTGCCCCAGCCAGGGCCCTGCAGACAGGCAGGTTTCTGTAGGGCCGGGCCCAGGGCACAGAGGGTGGGATGGGCTCTGTGAGCGCTGGCAGGGACAAGGCTCCTGTCAGGAGGGAAATGTGCAGGCCCAGGGAGATGCTGAGGGAAGGAGAGGGGGCTGAAGAGAGCAGTGCTGGGGGCAGGAGGGCACTGTGGGTGTGTGGGAGGTGGCGTGCCCAGCTGGCTACAGGAACACTGACCTTGCCCAGAGCCCTTTGGAGAGGGGGAGACATTGAGGGATCCCTCTGCTCTGGGCAGGGTCTGGTTTATCCAGGGTGACAGGGGAGTGTGATTGTGCTCTGATTGCAGCCAAAGCTGCAAACCCAGAGCAGCTGGGAACAAGCCCATCCAGCCCCTCACCTTCCCTGAGCCACAGGGAATCCTTTGCCTCTCTCATCTCTCAGTGGCAAACTCTGAGTGCAGCAGAAATGCTGGGGATTTCTGACCTCAGAGAAAAAGGAATGATGTGTGGGCAGGAAAATAATGGCTAAATTCTTCCTCTCTCCATGTCCTTTAGACTGGGAGTGCAGATAGCAAAGCCTTCTGCATTAGGAGTGATTTCACAAATCCTGAAATCCAGCCTTGTCCCTCTGCCACATGGCCACAAACCCAGGGCAGCAGGCAGGGATGGCTCCTGGAGAGCCCCCACACAGGCCTGGCTCCTGCTGGCACACTCAGACAGCACAACTGGAGCTCAGGCAGGGACCTGGGGGAAGGTTTTCCAGAGCAGGAACAAGGGTGGGTGAGTCACAGGGAGAGTCTACAGGGAATGGCCCAGGTTTGGCTGAAAGCAGCCTCTGCTGACTTGTCCCTGTCCTTTCTCCATGAACAGGTGCCCATGGCCAGCCAGAGCAAATGTCCAACAGCAGCTCCATCAGCCACTTCCTCCTGCTGGCATTGGCAGACACGCGGCAGCTGCAGCTCCTGCACTTCTGCCTCTTCCTGGGCATCTCCCTGGCTGCCCTCCTGGGCAACGGCCTCATCATCAGCGCCGTAGCCTGCGGCCACCTCCTGCACAGCCCCATGTTCTTCTTCCTGCTCAACCTGGCCCTCACGACCTGGGCTCCATCTGCACCACTGTCCCCAAAGCCATGCACAATTTTCTCTGGGACACAAGCACCATCTCCTATGAAGGATGTGCTGCACAGCTCTTTTTCTTTATGTTCTTCATTGGAGCAGAGTATTTCTGCTGACCGTGATGTGCTACGACCGCTACGTGTCCATCTGCAAACCCCTGCACTACGGGACCCTCCTGGGCAGCAGAGCTTGTGCCCACATGGCAGCAGCTGCCTGGGCCAGTGCCTTTCTCAATGCTCTCATGCACACAGCCAATACATTTTCCCTCCCCTGTGCCATGGCAATGCCCTGGGTCAGTTCTTCTGTGAAATTCCACACATCCTCAAGCTTTCCTGCCCACATTCCTACTTCAGGGAAGTTGGACTGCTTGTTTTCATTGCCTCTCTATCATTGTTTTGTTTTGTGTTCATGGTTTTCTCCTATGTGCAGATCTTCAGGGCTGTGCTGAGGATCCCCTCTGAGCAGGGACGGCACAAAGCCTTTTCCACCTGCCTCCCTCACTTGGCTGTGCTCTCCCTCTTCTCAGCACTGCCATGTTTTCTCACTTGAAGCCCCTCTCCATCTCCTCCCCATCCCTGGATCTGGCCCTGTCAGTTCTATATTCGGTGGTGCCTCCAGCGCTGAACCCCCTCATCTACAGCCTGAGGAACCAGGAGCTAAAGACTGCACTGTGGAGACTGATAAATAGATGGTTCCTGGAACAGTAAACTGCTGGCCAGTTACTGCAAATCACTTGTAATAAAAGGCATATTTTATAGTTCATGTTGGTTTAGTTGTTGAGGTTTTTTCCAGTGTTTTTTTTTTTTTTTTATCTTGTCCTCAAAGAAATGTCATTGTGACATTTGTCTTTTTATTTTCTTTCCACCTTCCCTGAGGCCTCAGACTGTGTCAATGAGAGGCTGCACTCTTGGTGGATTTAAAGGAACTCAACGATCTCCCAGCCAAGTTTTCTGCAGAGATCCCCCTTTGGTTCCCCTCTCTGCAGCTGCAGCAGCAATGTCTGTGTGCAGAGCTGGGGGCAGATCAGTGCTGGCACAGCAGCTGTGCCCAGCAGCAGCAGCAGCAGCCCTTGGTGTTGCCAGTGCTGCTGCCGTGGCCCTGCCCCGCTGCCCTGCTGGCCCTGGTGTTGCTGTAGGGCCTGAGTGCTCTCGGGGCCGGGCACAGTGCTGGGGTGGCAGTGCCGGGGCTGCAGCAGGGACAGGCCATGGGCACTGCTGGGGCAGCGCTGACGCCTCAGGCCAGGGCCTGGGGGCTGCAGGCTCCTTGCCCAGGCTCTCTCCAGAACACTTTGCCCAGGCCAATGCTGAGCACAGAAAAGCCCCAGGAGCAGCCCCAGGCTGGCCGTGGGCAGGCTGGGGGCAAACAGCATGGCTGGGGCTCTGCAAGGGCCTGGGGGAGACAAGGGGAAGGAGCAGCAGAGCAGGGGCTGATCCATCCCCACTGCGCTGGACACCCCAGGGCAGCGTCCCACAGCGTCCTCATGCACCTGCCAACAACATCCCCCCTCTGCAGCCCTGGCCTCTCCCCAGCTCACACAGGTGCTGCATCCTTGCAGGCACAGACACGGCAGCACTGCCTCAGGAGCCCCTGTTTGCACTGCCCAGAGCAGGCGTCAGCACCCTCATGGTGTTGGTGTGGGGAGATGAACCTGAGGGAGCACAAGTGCCATCAGCCCCTGGGGCCAGGAAGGGCTGGGGGACAGCAAGGAAACCACTCAGGTTTGTGGTGGCCTCTGAAGTCACACAGAAAGTTTGTTCCCATTAGCTGTGAATTTTCTGTGCCACTGCAGACATTGTTGCTCAGAGCCAGGGCTGCCTGGCAGCCACCTCCAAACTGCCCTGATATATTTCTTTTGCTTCACCTTGGCTTTTGTTATTTCCCCTTGTCTGGATTTCTTCTTGTTGCTCACCCCTGTTCCTTGCCTTTACAGACAGCCCCTCCCTGGTTGCCTTTCTCTCTGGCCCCACTCCCCATTTCAGTTCCTGACTTGGCACCATGGGAACGTCCCTTGGGGAGCAGGATCATCCTCCAAGTGCTGCAGGAATTGTCTGCAGGCTCCTGCAGTGCCTGTGCTGCTCCTTGCCAGAGCACCACAGGCCAGGGGGCCCATCTGGGCTGGTGTCTGGCTGTGGGCTCCCTGTTGTGGGCAAGGAGGAGGAGCTGCAGAGGCTCAGCAGGACTGACAGGATGGCTTTGGGGCTGTGAGGAGAAGCTGAGGGACCTGGGCTGCTGCACCTTGTGAAGAGGAGGCCTAGGGCTCATCCTGCAACTGCTGCAAGGGTGGTTTCAGATAATCTCAGAATCAGCAAGGCTGGAAAAGACCTTGGACATCATCAAGTCCAACCTGTGCCCTGACACTGCCTTGTCTCCCCTGAACCTCCTCTTCTCCAGGATAAGCAACACAAGAGAGAGCTGTTCCTAGCTCGATAAGCCCATGATGCTTCAGGACATCAAGGCAGAGATGCCACCTATAAGTGGGCACGAGACCGAGGGGTGGATCTAACCATAGACAGTATCTCCCAGGTTATCCATGACTGTGAGACATGTGCTCCATCAAACAGGCCAAGGGTAAAGCCCCTATGGTATGGGGGACGGTGGTCTAAATATAAGTATGGGGAAGCCTGGCAGATTGACTACATCACCCTTCCCCAGACCCGCCAAGGCAAGCGCTACGTGCTGACCATGGTAGAAGCCACCACTGGATGGCTGGAGACCTACCCTGTGCCCCATGCGACTGCCCGGAATACCATCCGGGCCTTGAAAAACAAGTTCTTTGGAGACATGGCACCCCTGAGAGAATTGAGTCGGACAATGGCCCATTTCAAGAACAGCCTTGTAAACACCTGGGCTAGAGAACATGGCATTGAATGGATATATCACATCCCTTATCATGCACCAGCTGCCGGGAAAGTTGAACGATGCAATGGCCTGCTTAAAACCACCTTGAAGGCACTGGGTGGGGGTCTTTCAAGAACTGGGAGATTAATTTAGCAAAGGCCACATGGTTAGTGAACACCAGAGGTTCCACCAACCGAGCAGGCCCTGCCCAGTCTGAGCCCCTGAGAACAATAGGGATAAGTTCCAGTGGTACACATGAGAAGGTATGCTGGGAAAAACTGTTTGGGTTAATTCTGCCTCCAGCAAAGACAATCCCATCCGTGGGGTTGTCTTCGCTCAGGGACCAGGTTGCACTTGGTGGGTAATGCAAAAAGATGGACAGACCCGATGCATACCTCAAGGAGACCTTGTTTTAAGTGAACTACCCATGCCACTGTATCTGTACCCATATCTGCATGTATATATGTATATAATTAAAGTAGTGCATGTATGTATATAGTTTAGCAGTTTAAATTCAAATCTAATATGTTAGTATGAGAAAAAATTCGGGTGGATTAATGTTGGGGTTAGACTTGTTTATCCTTTTCACCTATAGAATTTTTTCCCAAGAGTTGCAAGGCAACTGATTGCCGGGTACTTATCAGTACTCAGGTGAAAATAAAGCATGGAAGCTGGCACTTGGCTACACCCTTTGTCTGCGGGAGTTTCCCCCGTGGGGGGGGGGGGAGAAAGACGGGGCTGGGGGGGCAGCTTCACTTTTTGGTGTGGTCTGCGTCGAGAGCAGACGGGGCTGCCGCTGCCGTTGCTGTGTGAGTTTCTCACTGGCACCACCGGGATCTGATCCTGGAGAGAGAGAGCTGCCATCGTCTGCTGTGTGCCCAGATCCAGATTCCTCTTTTTGCTGCCCTGCTGGAGCTGTCTCGGCCCTGCCCCACTGCCTCGGCGTTGTTTTAGAGCTGCACTGCCCACGGGCCCGCACTGGCCTCCCTGCCGGACATCTCTGCCCTCCAGTGACCACCGACGGAGCTCCGAACTTCATCCGATCCACCAGCCCGGGATTCCCCACCGTTCCAGCTTAGTACTTTTCTTTGAAGTCCCCCAGAGACCAGACTGCCCCGGGTTTTGTGGGACCAAGCTCCGTCAAGGTCCCGAGTTCTGTTTTCGCTATTAATTGCTGTAGTTGTTGTTGTTTGTTTGCCTTGTTATACCTATTAGTAAAGAACTGTTTTCCTATTCCCATATCTCTGCCTGAGAGCCGTTTTAATTTTCTAAATTATAATAATTTGAGAAGAAGATTTGAATTATCCATTCCAAGAGAGGCCCTGCCTCTCTTTAGCAGATACCTGTCTTCTTTCAAAACCGAGACATACATATTGTTGATCTTTTACCTCCAAAATAATTTCCCCATTCTTAAATATTATTTTTGCCTCCAGCTGCTCTAGCAGATCTCTGCCCAAAAGTGCAGATGGAGCCTTAGGTATATATAAAAATCGGTGAATTCCCCACTGTTTCCCTAATTTATACTTCAATGGTTTGCAAAAATAAGCTCTTTCAGATTGGCCAGTTGTCCCTCTTACCATAACACAGTCATTGGTTACATGTATTAGAGCCTTATTCAACACTGAAAATGTTGCCCCTGTGTCTATTAAAAATTCCACCTCTTTCTCTTTGTTCCCCAGTTTGACTATAACCAGAGGGTCCCCAGGGTGGGGCCCTCCGGTCCCCCTCAGTCATCTTTTACATGAGCAACAACTTTTTCTCTTCTCTGATCACCTTTTCTATGTTCATCACCCCTTCTTAGTTCTGGGCACTGGCTTTTCCAGTGGCCTATTTTCCAGCAAAAGGCACATTGGTCTTTTCCCAGTTGGGGTGGTCCTGTTTCGGTGGACCTTGCCCACGTTTTCCCTTTTCTTCCTCTTTTACTACTGCTACTAATTTCTTCATCCCTTGTTTATATCCTTCTTCCTGGTTACTAAAAACTCTCCAGGCCTCATCCAGTAAAGCTTCTAAATTCCAGCTTTTTGGACCCCGGATCTTCTGGAGCTTCCTCCTGATGTCTCCTGTAGATTGTCTTAAAAATAAATTTATTAATTGCTGCATCTTTTCATCGGACTCAGAATCCAGGGAGTGTGTCGGCGCATTGCGTCTCTTAGGTGATCTAGAAATTCAGAAGGTGTTTGAGAGGGGCCCTGTTTGATAGCATATAAGGCTGACCAGTTTATGGTTTGGGGACTGCTCTTTCCAGCCTTTTACTATCAATTCCTGGTATCTCTTTAACCATCCCAACCCCTCATCATCATTAGGATCCCAACCTGGGTCTTGAAGGGGAAATACCTCTTTAACATCTTCCTGCGTTGTTCTACAATCATCCTCAGCCAGATCCTTAGCTACTTTCAAAACTAATTACTTCTCAGTTTCTGTTAAGGCATCAAGCAGCAGTTGGAGGTCTGCCCAATCAGGCAAATGCTGCTTAATTACAAACTTCATCTTCTTAGCAACCCCTATTGGGTGACTTCGATAGCCCTTAGCACTCTTTTCCCAAATCTCAAAATCAATCGATGAAAAGGGAACCCTAATCAATTTTGTTTCTCCATCAGAGGTCATTGCTTGTCTTAGAGGTGCTTGAATGACTTCTCTGATTTGTTTTCGGGTCCTTGATGCTATAGGTCCTCGTGGGGAAAGTTTGGGAGCTGGTGGGGGAGGTTCAGGTTCATCCCACTCGCTGTCGTTGCTAGGCAGTGGTGGATAAAATTGTGATGGTTCCCTGGGTTCAGGAGTGGGTGGAGAAACCCCTACCTTAGTTTCTCTCCTTCCAGAGGAAGATGAAGCTAGAGTTGAAGCAGGGGAGGTTGGAGTTTATGGTGATTCTGAATCTGCATCCCCCACCACCCTCCTCCTTTCCTGCCTTTTAGGGGGTGGTTTAAGTATGTCTTCTGTCTCTCGTTCCAAAGCCTCTGCTTGGTACACCTTATTGGGATGTGTGCACCTCTGATTTATTGAGCAGGTACTACAACACCGTTTGGGCTTCCCTTTAGTAACTTTATTCTCCTTTTAAAGGGTCAATATTAAAGGATCAGATGGTGGCCTCATTCCACAATCCCTCTGCCACTCAGGGTGATCCCTAAGAGAAAAAAACATATCAGCATAAGCTACTTCCTGCCACTTCTGTTCACGACGTAGGAAGAGCATTAGCTGCAGTAAGGTCTCATAGTGCAGTGTACCACTTGCTGGCCATTTCACACCCTCTTCCAGCCTATAAAGTGGCCACCACTGTGTACAAAACTTAACCAGCTCCCTCTTGGTTTCTGTACCACCATAGTCCACCAATTCTTTCCAATGTGCTAAAATACATCCCAGAGGACTGCTTTTAGGAATCTCTTGACTTTCACCTGCTCCCATCCTTAAAATTGCTCTGATAAAACGATATACTGGGTATTTTTGTTCCACCCTAATTATTTCCACTGGTTTCCCTATGCCTCCTTCTCCAGGGCATATACTTTTATTTAAAAAAACACAGGGTTTACACGCACACACACCACAGGAGGGGAAAACTCATTATTATTTTAATCTTGAAAGGAAACAACACAATACAACCAAACAAATTAACAACACACACTTTGGTCCCCTCTTCCTTGCTTAAATCCTTAATTACAAATCGTTGTTAAGCAAAGTCTTCTATTATACTCTACATTGGCTATATTGCAGCTAAACTGCACTCAAAAAAATTGCAAGCAGTTTCATGCACCGCAGCAAGCATACAGTTAAAACCTAAAACAATTCCTGTTGAGCTGTAATCTGGGTACGGATGGGGACTTTGCAAAATACTAACCGGGCTTCGGCCAGATATTAGCAATTCCAAATATCGGAGAACTCAAACGGGCACAGCACAAACCCCTCAGCAAGAAAGAAGTGGGGCCACCCCAGCCCCTCACCGTCCCGCACTACCCTGGGACAGGGATCCTAATTAAAATACTACTCCACACACACACCGGCAATCTCAAAACCTCACAAAAATTAAGTATGTTCTTTCACAGTGGAGACAAGCCCGCCCCCCCTCCCCCAATTAAACCTTTAGGGGGTTGGAACAGGGCTGGAAAAAACAGTCAGGGACTACAAAACTTGAATCCTTTAATACTTCAAGGTACTCAGGGTTAGTTTAAGTACTTCTTTTTGCCACTGAGTCTCTGAGAAGTTTTTGTGCAATCCTGGACTCCAGTTCTCTGCTTTAATGAGTCCCTTGAGAGCTTTGCACTGACACACAGTGAGGCTCAGTAATGCTTTGAGATACTCGAGATTTTTAGGATACTTTGGAGTTTCCTTTGGATTTTCCATCCCACACTAAGTCTCTGAGAGGTTTTTGTGCAATCCTGGCCTCCAGTTCTCTCCTCTACAGACCTCATGAGGAGCCTGTGTTGGGGATTGACCATAGTGGGACCCATTAATGCCTCAAGACACTTTGGTTTTTTCTCTTACTTTGACTCCTGGAAAGGTTTGTGCAATCTCCTCTCAGGTCCTGAGGTTCCAGGGCTCAGCACCAAATGCACCCTGGGGCTCATTGGGATCAAGCAAGTCCTGGCAAACCAGGGCTGTGCCTTGATGTCCCTCTGGTCTGGTGCAGTTCATAAAGAAGCCGTTTCTCCTAAGGTTGTGGAGAAGTATTTCAAAGAACTTCTAAGAAATCCGTATTCCTATTTCCAAGGTGTATTTTTCTTTTAGAGCAGAGGTGATTGCAGCATTCAGTGATTGATATTGATCCAGAGTCTCTGCTCAGGAGGTCTGGCCTGCTCAGAGAAGCTGTGCCTTGAGGTCTGACCTTGTGTGGACAACCTTGTTCCACATTCCCCAATCCCATCCTGTCTCCCCTCACTCACCTGGGACCTGCTTTGCTTGGAGAACTGGCTGCACTCAGACAAAACAGGAGCTTTCTTCCTTTTTTTAGCAATCTAAAACTCCTGAGTTTCAGAAAATCTCCTAACGATTGTGTCAAGCCCAAGGTGCCACCAAGGAGGTTCCCCTTCCCCAAGGCAGAACCATGCAAGGAATGTTTGAGACACACAGGAAGTTCTACCATAAACACAAATCCAGATTGGCTGAAGCAGAATTAGACCAACTGCTCAAGGACAGACAAGCTTTGAACTCCTTGCAGCTCAAAGCTCCAGCTGGGTGTTGGGAGGTGTGTGAGTGAGGCAAGAGTGAGGGCAAGGGAAATGCAGAGAGCCCTGGAAGTGCTTCTGTGCAGCCAGGCTGTGGGAAGGGCACTGCAGGCCTGGCCTGGGCCAGGAGTGAGGCTGGATCATCATCCCAAGCTGCCCTGGGCCATTGCAAGGGGCTGTGGCCATGGACACTGCACTGAGCCCACTGTGGCAGCCCTTGCTCAGGGCTGGTGTCAGTGCCCAGAGGCAGAGGGGATCCCTTGCTGGGGGCTTGTGCCATGGCCACCTGCCCTGTGCCGCGCTGGCTGCTCAGGCACCGCGGAACCAGCAGCAAACGCCACTGCCAGGGCCAAAGGCCAGCTCAGGCAGACAGAAAGGGGCAGGGCTGGGCACTGTTTCCATGGCAGCCCTCACTGGGACACCACCCCTGGGTCACCTGGCATGGCAATTGCCATGGAAACCCGGCTCATGGGAAATGCAAGGGTGGACAAAGGTTTAGTAGGGCCTGTCCCAATAGGACAAAGGGTGGTGGTTTTAAAGTAAAGGAAGGGAGGTTCTGATAAGGAGAGATGGTGATCCACCAGGACAGGTTCCCAGGGTCAATGCCCCATCCCTGGAAACATTCCAGTCCAGCTGGGACAGGGCTCTGAACAACCTGAGCTGCTCAAAGATGTCCCTGCTCATGGCAGGGGTGTGGATGAGATGAGCACTGCAGAGCTCTTCCCATGCAAACCATTCCAGGATTGCATGGGGAGAACGGGCTGCTCCCTGGACTCCATGCACTGCCTTGACTCCTCGTCTCTGCTGGAGCCCACATGCAGCAGGCAAAGGCAGCCCCTTCTGTGGCCTTTGCTGGCCCTGCCTTCCCCAGGGGCTGACAGAGCCAGGCTGGCCCAGGTGACCTTGAGGCTTTGCAGGGCTCAGGCGCAGCGGCTGTGCCAGGCTCAGGGCTGAGGTCACACTCTGTGGGCTGGGGCAGAGCCCAGGCAGAAAGGAGCCCTGAAGCAGCAGCAGCAGCTCTGCAGTGCTGGCCACCAGGCCGGGCTGCCAAGGGAGGCTTGTGGCCATGGCCTGGAGCAGCTGCTGCTGCCAAGGTGCCTTTGGTGCCTCAGGCTCTCCCTGGCACAGCTGCCAGCACGGCACTCTGCACTTGTGCCCGAGGCCTTCACTGTCTTGGGGCTGGCCTGGGGCTTTTCCTGCAGCAGGATCTGCCCTGGTCCTGGCACAGGAAAGGCAGTCAGGAGGCTCTGCCAGGAATGGGCTGAAACAACTCCAACAAGGCCTGTTTTGCTTGAGAATTGCTTCCTAGAGCACTATATTCTAATAATTTTATAGCTCCTATACTGTGGTGTAAATAACTCTTTTTCTTAAAAATATACTCTGTGGTGTAAATAAAGCATTCTAATTGTGATCAGAATCAATCATAGCTGTATTTATAGAAATATACCTGTTATTCCATTGTTAATCCTGTAGGATAAATTGCATTTTGGTTCAATTCCACCTGTCCAGTCTTTTACACATAAACTTTTGATAGAGTTTTTGGGCTCAGGATTGGATCCAGCTGCTCCCAGTCTCCTACTAGATGGAATTTTAAAAGTCTGGCCTCCTGGAGTGTTTGAGGATCCATGGTGACTACATGGTGTCATTTCTCCACCCATAACTCAGCAACAGTTTCTCCCATGAAGAAATGAAGCTTTTGCATGAAGCTCCACCTCTGCCCATGACAGGAACCTGGGATGTCTGGGACTCCCGGCTTTTGGCAGCCTGGGGACTCCTGGGATGTCACGTGGAGCCCCTGTGAGTGCCTGTGACAGATGGGTGCCTTTGCAGCCCAAGGTGCCTGGGATGTCCCATGGAATGGCTGTGACTGGCCTCTGAGCAGGGCTCTTTAGCATCCCCAGAACCCTGGGAGGTCTCCAGGATCCTCGAGTCCAACTCCTGGCCCTGCACAGGACACCCCAACAATGCCAGCAGGGCCTGGCAGTGCTGTCCAAACGCTGCTGGAGCTCCCGAGCCCTGGAGTTGGGACCCTTCCCTGGGAGCCTGTCAGTGCCCCAGCAGCCTCTGGGGGAAAAACCTTTTCCTCACTCCAACCCAAACCTGTCCAGACTCAGCTCCAGCCTTCCTCCAGTCCTGTCCCTGGGCACAGAGGGAAGAGGTTCCCACAGCCCAGCCAGGGACGCGCTCCCAAGGCTGTTCCAGGGCAGCCAGGGCTGGCACCAGCTGGGATGCTCGTTTCCATGGGCTGGACTTTAGGAACGGGATTCCCAAATTTTTGCTCCCTAAAACCGTGTCACTGCTCACTGCCCTCCAGCCTCCCATTGAAAGTACAAAAGGCAAAGATCCAGGCTGGGATAAGAACAATTTACTGGGAACAGACAAGATAAGGAACAAAAAGGAACAGAAACAATATTGATATCAGAAGGGATAAGACAAACCATATAAAGGAAAATTACAAAACATCACTGGTTTTCCCCAGCTATGTATTTCCCTCCTGCCTGGACAGGACACCCTTTGCCTTGGGGAGTGAGAGAGTTCCTTTCCTGGCTTCAATGACCAGACATGGAATCAAATACAATGACAATGCTATGTCCAGACTCTCATGTCCTTAAATCTCATCTCACATCATTTCCAGGAGCAGGGAAAGGGACACCGTGTCTTCCCAGAAAGAATCACAGGGAACTGTGGGTCAGTAGGCTCTTCCCAATGTGGGTCTCTGATGTAGGATGAAGTTGCAGCAGCACACAAAGCTCTTCCCACAGGGCACTTCCAGGACTTCCCTTACTGGTGCCTTTGCTGGTGTTTGGTCAAGGAAGATCTCCTGGAGAAGCTCTTCCAACACTGGGACACTCATAGGGCCTCTCCTCAGTGTGAATGCGCTGGTGGGTGATGAGGGTGGAGTTGCGGTTGAAGCCCTTCCCGCAGTCAGGGCAGCGGAAGGGCCTCTCCTCTGTGTGAGTGCGCTCATGCAGGAGGAGATTGGAGCTGGTCTGAAACCCCTTCCCACACTGGGAACACTTGTAGGGCCTCTCCCAGTGTGGAGCATTTGGTGGCTGATCAGCTGGGACCTCTGTTGAAGCCCTTCCCACATTCCCCACGCTTGTATGGCCTTTCCTCAGCGTGGATGTTCTGGTGGCGGATCAAGTTGGATCTCTGGCTGAAGCTCTTCCCACATTCCCCACACTCGTAGGGCCTCTCCCCAGTGTGGATGAGCCTGTGGGTGATGAGATGGGAGTTGAGCTTGAAGCCCATCCCACAGTCGGGCAGCGGAAGGGCCTCTCCTCTGTGTGAGTGCGCTCGTGAAGGAGGAGATTGGAGCTGGTCTGAAACCTCTTCCCACACTCGGAACACTTGTAGGGCCTCTCCCCGGTGTGGATCCGCTGGTGTCTGATCAGGAGGGAGTTCTTGCTAAAGCTCTTCCCACACTCCACGCACTTGTAGGGCTTCTCCCCACCACTACGCTGCTCATGGAATAGCTCTAAGCCCTGGCTGAAGCCCTGTCCACCTTCCAGCAAAGGGTGGGTGTTTCCTCCTCAGAGAAGCCTGGAATGGGTTTTGAGCCCTCCTCCTGCGGGATCTCTGGGGCTTTTCCTCCCTGTTGTATTCGTCCACAGTGGAGCTGCTAAAACCAGCCTTTTCCATAGGATTCTGCTGTGGTGATTTGTCCTTCTGGATCTCCATCCTCAGCTACTTGTCTGGGGGAAGAAAGACAGGAAAAGGATGGGTTTTACCTCCTTGCCAGAGGGAAGGGCAAGAAGGTCCCCCCTGTGATTCCCTGGCAGGATGGCATTGGCAGCGGGGTTGTCCTGCAGCCGGGGGCCATGATGGTCTGTGAGATGGAGCAGGAGAGAGGGGGAAGGGGGCAGTGACTTCCTCCTTACCTGCCTGGCTGTCCTGGGGCATCTTTACTTTCCACTCAGCCTCCTTTTCCATCCAGCTAAGATTTCAGTAATGGGAAATCCTGGTTTGGAGTAAAACACGGGATGAGCATATTGAGTGAATTGTGGCCCTCCCCCCTCTCTGGGCTCCCCACTTTGGGGTCCTGGGGGACACAGGGCTCTGCTCCTCCAGGCGGCCTCTGCTGGCAGCCACCACTGGGACCCCCCCAATGTCCCCCCAAGAGGCATTTTCCACTCAGCTTTGGAGTTCTTCATTCTCCAAACATCCCCCGCAAAAAAACCCAGCCCAGAAACCCCCCAGATATCTGGGCAAAGCTTGGGTTGGTAAGACAGGTGTCTGCTGAGGAAGGCAGGAGACTCTCTTGAAATGGAAAATATAAACCCCCTCCCTCTGAATTATGATTTTGAAATTAACGGGTTCTCAGGCAAAGATATGGAAATAGGAAAAACAGTTCTTTAGTAGGAAAATTAAACTAAAAATGTAGTAGTAAAAAAAACCAAAGATGCTGACAGAGTCAGAATACAACCTGAGACCCACTTAGGCAGGGTGTTGGTAGCAGTGCAATCAAATCGTGGCTGCAGTCCTCCTGGAGTCACAGATGTGGTTTTGATGAAGCAATGATCCTGTAGAACGGTGTAGTTTTCCTCTGAAGGTCCAGTGCTGGTGCAGATGGGTCTGGAAAACAGCAGTGGGGACATGGAGATTTGGGGTCTGGAGGGTCATGGGTGAAGGAAAGGGGAAACAGGGAGAGCTGGGAGAGCAGGGAAGGGGGTTTGGGGGTTCCAGGATTAAGAAAGGGGATGGTAGGGATGGGTAGATGTGGGATAGATGGGGTTAAAAGGGTCCATTTAGTCAGGAAGGGAGCTCCAAGGTTCCCCAGTGTCCCCATTCCCATCAAAAGGTGGGAAAACCCAGGATGGCTGGGAATAGGGGTCCCGAGTGTCCTCAGAGATATGGGAAGGAGGGGCTGGGTGCTGGGAAAGGCAGGAGTAGGAGTCCAGGGCTCCCAGGGCCAAAGAAAATGGTGGGCCTGGGAGAGGTGGGGTGGCCACAAAAAGGGTTTGGGGGTCCCAGTGACAGAAACGGCTGCTCCCAGTATCAGCCCAGTTTCCCTCCCATGTGGTTCCAGTTTCCTCGGCACTCCCAGTATGAGCCCAGTCACTGCCAGTCCTTCCCCATTATGATGCAGTTTGCCCCCAGCATGGTCCAGGTTGCTCCAACTTTCATCCACTTGCTCCCAGTTTCCCCATGTCTAGTCCCAGTCACTCCCAGTATGATGCCAGTCTCTCCCAGCACGGTCCCAGTCATGCCCAGTTGCCCACAGTGTAGACCAGTCACTCCAACCTGCTCACAGCAGTTCCCAGCATGGTCCCACTTCTCCCCAGTGTGCCAGTTTGAAAACAAAACCAACAGGAGATCCCAAATAAGAACTGTTCCATGACCCGTTTCTCATAACTCTGGGGGGATATCTTCTTTTAATGGGCCAGCTGTTAAAACCAGGTGGGGCAGTGTTCTTTATCTCTTCCACCACCCACACTCCCTCCAGGGAGATATCTTCTGTTAATGGGCCATTGAGTCTCACTGCATGGCTGATCAAATTCCATCATCCCATTGTGAGATGCTCCACCCAGGGGGAGGAGCCAAGCATTCCTACCTGGATATAACCTGAGATTTAACACACCAGAAGCAGCCTGTTTCCACTGGATTCCCAGAGGAACACCAGACCCATCTACACCAGCACTGGACCTTCAGGAGAATCTACACCCTTCTACAGGATCATTGCTTCAACAAAACCACATCTGTGACTCCAGGAGGACTGCAGCCACGATTTGATTGCACTGCTACCAACACCCTGCCTAACTGGGTATCAGGTATTCTGACTCTGTCAGTGTTTTTTACTACTGCATTTTAGTTTATTTACTTACTAAAGAACTGGTTTTCCCATATCTTTGGAATGAGAGCCCGCTTATTTCAAAATTAAAGGAGGGGGTTTATGTTTTCCCTTTCAAGGGAGGCTCCTGCCTTCCTTAGCAGACACCTGTCTTTCCAAACCAAGACAGGGTGCTTGACCCAGATGTTCTGGGAGGTCCCGGAGTTGGGGTTTTCTTTGGGGGGATATTTGAAGAATGAAGAACTGCAAAGTTGAGTGGAAAATACCCCCTTGGGGGACACTGGGGGTCCCTGTGGCAGCTGTCAGACGAGGCAACCTGGAGGAGCAGAGCCCTGTGTGCCCCAGGACCCCAAAGTGGGAGCCCAGAGAGGGGGGAGTGCCATGATTTGTGGGGGCCTCAACGTCCTGGAGATGGACAGGGGGGAATCCTTGGACCCCTTGCACCCCAAAACAGAGAAAAACGGGAGAAGGTACCTCAGGGACACCAAAATCCCCCAGCATCGCTAAGTTGGGAGGTGGAAAAGGGGGGAATTTTTTGTATTCCTGGGACTCCCAGCAGCCTGGGGAGGGCAGGGACTGAGTAGATGGGTGGCTCTCAATGCAAGGTGACCCCCAGCAGCTGGGACAGAGGGGACCCCTGAACACCAAAGGGGAGAGACCAGGGATGGGGAACTCCTTGGAGACATATTCAGGGCAGAATTTTGGTGTTTGGGAGGTTTATATGGGCCCCAGATGTCTGGTGGCTTCTTGTGATGGACTTGGGCAGAGCAACATTTACACTCAATGTGCTTATCCTTGTTTTTCCCCAAACCAGGATTTCCCATTCCCAAACCTTGGCCAGATGGAGGTGGAAGCTGTGAGGAAGAGGAAGATGAGCCGGGACAGCCAGGCAGGTGAGGAGGAAGTCACTGCCCCTTTCCCCCTCTCTCCTGCCCCATCTCCCAGCCCAGCATGGCCCCTGGCTGGAGGAGAACCCCACTGCCAGTACGGTTCCTACAGGGATTCACTGGGGGGATCTCCTTCCCCTTCCCTCTGGCATGGAGGAAATTCCATCTCCTCTTTGTTCTTTCTCCCCCAGACAAGGAGCTGAGCATGGAGATCAACGAGGGCAAATCCCCACAGAAGAACTTCATGGAAGAGGCCGTTTTGAGTGGCTCCCTGCAACAGGACTCCAATGGGGAGGAAAAGCCCCAGACATCTCACAGGAGAAGGGGCTCCAAACCCATCCCAGGCTTCTCTGAGGAGGTAGGACCCACCCTGTGCCAGGAACGTGGCCAGAGATCGAGCCAGAGCTCAGACCTGGTGGCCCATGAGCAGCTTCATGACAGGGAGCAGTCCTATGAGTGCTTGGAGTGTGGGAAGAACTTCAGCAACAACTCCCACCTGATCCGCCACAAGAGGATCCACACTGGGGAACGGCCCTACGTGTGTGGGGAATGTGGGCAGGGCTGCAGAGACAGCTCCAACCTGATCAGCCACCTCAGGACCCACACTGGGGAGAGGCCCTATGAGTGTGGGGAATGTGGGAAAGGCTTCAGCAATAGATCCACCTTGATCCACCACCAGAACATCCACGCTGAGGAAAGGCCGTACAAATGTGGGGAATGCGGGAAGGGCTTCAACAGGAGGTCCAAAATGATTATCCACCAAATGATCCACACTGGAGAGAGGCCCTATGGATGTCCCCAGTGTGGGAAGGGGTTTCAGACCAGCTCAGATCTCCTCGTTCACCAGCGCATTCACACAGAGGAGAGGCCCTTCTGCTGCCCTGACTGCGGGAAAGGCTTCAGGCTCAACTCCCACCTCATCAGCACCGGCGCATCCACACTGGGGAGAGGCCCTACGAGTGTCCCCAGTGTGGGAAGAGCTTCACCCACAGCTCTGCCTTGACCAGACACCAACGGAGTCACCAGTAAGGGAAGCCCTGCGAGTTCCCTGAGTCTGGAAGGGCTTCATGTGCATCTCCAACCTCATCCCCCATCAGAAGATGCACACTGAGAAGAGCCCTAGTGACCCACAGTTCCCTTTGATTCATTCTGGAGGACACTTGTCCCTTTCCCTGCCCCTGGCAATGATGTGAGGTGGGATTGAAGGACATGAGGGTCTGGCCATGGCCCCATCATTGTCTTTGATCCCATATCAGGTCATTACCAGGGCTAGGAAAGGGACTCTATCTCTCCCACAAGGTGAAGGGTGTCCTTTCCAGGCAGGATGGGACGAGCCAGTTGATGTTTTTGTAATTTTCCCTTTATATTGTTAGTTTTATCCAGTTTGTTATCGATATAGTTCTGTTCTTTGTTTCTGTTCCCATTAAATTGTTCTTATCCAAGTCAGGAATCTTTGCTATTTTTACTTTCAGTGGGAGGCTGGATGGCAGCAAGCAGTGGCACGGTTTTAGTGGGAGCAAAAAATTGGGGAATCCCACTCCCAAACCCCGGCCCGTGGAAACCGAGCATCCCAGCTGGTGCCAGCCCTGGCTGCCCTGGAACAGCCTTGGGAGGGGGTCCCTGGCTGGGGCTGTGGGAACCTCTTCCCTCTGGTGCCCAGGGACAGGACTGGAAGGAAGGACTGGAGCTGAGTCGGGGCAGGTTTGGGTTGGATCTGAGGAAAAGGTTTTTCCCCCAGAGGCTGCTGGGGCACTGACCAGGCTCCCAGGGAAGGGTCCCAGCTCCAGGGCTCTGGGAGCTCCAGCAGCGTTTGGACAGCGCTGCCAGGCCCAGGCTGGCATTGCTGGGGTGTCCTGGGCAGGGCCAGGAGTTGGACTCGAGGATCCTGGAGACCTCCCAGGGCTTTCTGGGGATGCTAAAGAGCCCTGTGCTCAGAGGCAGTCACAGCCATTCCATGGGGACATCCCAGGGCACCTTGGGCTGCAAAGGCACCATCTGTCACAGGCACTCACGGGGCTCCACGGTGACATCCCAGGAGTCCCCAGGCTGCCAAAGAACTGGGATGTCCCAGACACTCCCAGGGGTTCCTGTCATGGGCAGAGTGGGAGCTTCAGGCAAAAGCTATTTCTTCAGTGGAGAAATTCTTGCTAAATTATGGGGTGGAGAAATGACACCCTGGAGCCACACTGGATCCTCAAAACTCCTCCAGGAGGCCTAGATTTTTAAAATTCCATCCTATGTAAGGAGACTGGGAGCGTCTGGTTCTAATACCAGCCCCAGACTTTATCAAAAGTTTATGTATAAAGAACTGCAGAAGGGAATTTACCTGAATTTTTCCACAGGGTTAAAGATTGAATACCAGATATCTTTATATAAATTAAGCTATGATTGATTTTGATCAGGATTAGGCAGAAATATTTATTTATACCACAGAGTAAATTTAAAACAGAGTTATCTACAGCAAAGTAAAGGAGATGAAAATATTATTTGAAAAAAGTGCTCTAGGAAGAAATTTTGGAGTAATTAGGGCCTTGATGGAGTTGTTTGCACCTGTTTCATGAAGACCCTCCTGCTCCAGCAGGAACTGCCTTTCCTGTGCCAGCACTAGGGCAGATCCCACTGCAGGAAAAGCCCCAGGCCAGCCCCAAGACAGTGAAGGCCTCGGGCACAAGTGCAGAGTGCCGTGCTGGCAGCTGTGCCAGGGAGAGCCTGAGGCACCAAAGGCACCTTGGCAGCAGCAGCTGCTCCCAGGCCATGGCCACAAGCCTCCCTTGGCAGCCCGGCCTGGTGGCCAGCACTGCAGAGCTGCTGCTGCTGCTTCAGGGCTCCTTTCTGCCTGGGCTCTGCCCCAGCCCACAGAGTGTGACCTCAGCCCTGAGCCTGGCACAGCCGCTGCGCCTGAGCCCTGCAAAGCCTCAAGGTCACCTGGGCCAGCCGGGCTCTGTCAGCCCCTGGGGAAGGCAGGGCCAGCAAAGGCCACAGAAGGGGCTGCCTTTGGCTGCTGCATGTGGGCTCCAGCAGAGACAAGGAGGAGTCAAGGCAGTGCATGGAGTCCAGGGAGCAGCCCCTTCTCCCCATGCAATCCTCGAATGGTTTGCATGGGAAGAGCTCTGCAGTGCTCATCTCCTCCAAACCCCCACCATGAGCAGGGACATCTTTGAGCAGCTCAGGTTGTTCAGAGCCCTGTCCCAGCTGGACTGGAATGTTTCCAGGGACGGGACATTGACCACCTCCCTGGGAACCTGTCCTGCTGGATCACCAACCTCACCAGCAAAAATTTCCTCATTATTTCTCCTTGTGTGAACCTCTCTTCCTTTAGTTCCAAACCATCACCCTTTGTGTTATTGGGACAGGCCCTACTAAAACCTTTGTCCACCCTTGCATTTCCCATGAGCCGGGTTTCCATGGCAATTGCCATGCCAGGTGACCCAGGGGTGGTGTCCCAGTGAGGGCTGCCATGGAAACAGTGCCCAGCCCTGCCCCTTTCTGTCTGCCTGAGCTGGCCTTTGGCCCTGGCAGTGGCGTTTGCTGCTGGTTCCGCAGGGCCTGAGCAGCCAGCGCGGCACAGGGCAGGTGGCCATGGCACAAGCCCCCAGCAAGGGATCCCCTCTGCCTCTGGGCACTGACACCAGCCCTGAGCAAGAGGCTGCCACAGTGGGCTCAGTGCAGTGTCCATGGCCACAGCCCCTTGCAATGGCCCAGGGCAGCTTGGGATGATGATCCAGCCTCACTCCTGGCCCAGGCCAGGCCTGCAGTGCCCTTCCCCACAGCCTGGCTGCACAGAAGCACTTCCAGGGCTCTCTGCAGTTCCCTTGCCCTCACTCTTGCCTCACTCACACACCTCCCAACAACCCAGCTGGAGCTTTGAGCTGCAAGGAGTTCAAAGCTTGTCTGTCCTTCAGCAGTTGGTCTAATTCTGCCTCCAGCCAACTCTGGATTTGTGTTTATTGCAGAACTTTCTGTGTGTCTGAATCATTCCTTGCATGGTTCTGCCTTGGGGAAGGGGAACCTCCTTGGTGGCACCTTGGGCTTGTCACACACCTGAGGAGATTGTCTGAAACTTTGGAGTTTTAGATTTCTTAAAAAGGTAGAAAACCCCTCTTTTCTGAGTGCAGGCAGTTCTTTGAGCAAAGCAGTTCCCAGATGAGTGAGGAGAGACAGGATGGGGTTTGGGAGTGTGAAGCAAGGTTTTCCACTCTGGGTCAGACCTCAAGGCCCACTTTCTCTCAGCAGGCCAGACCTCCTGAGGAGAGACCCTGGGTCAATATCAGTCACTGAATGCTGCAATCACCTCTTGTGTAAGAAAAAAGTAATAAAATACACCCTTTAAATAATTAATACAAACTTGCAAATATTCTTTGAAATATTTCTCCATAACTGCAACAGGAAACCTTCCTGCAATCACCTCTTCTCTAAAGAGAAAAATTCTCCCTTGAAAATAGGAATGTGGATTTCTTAGAAGCTCTTTGAAATATTTCTCCATAACACTAGGAAAAAAGTCTTCCTAGTGAACTGCACCAGTCCAGAGGGAAATCAAGGCAAAACCATGGTTTGTAAGGAATTGACTGATTCTAATGAGCCCCGTGGTGCATTTGGTGCTGAGCCCTGGAACCTCAGGGCCTGAGAGGAGATTGCACAAACCTTTCCAAGAGTCAAAGTCAGAAGAAAAACCCAAAGTGTTCCTCAGCATTCATAGGTCCCACTGATGTCCATGCCCAACACAGTCTATTCGTGGACTCCTTGGCAGAGGGAATTGGAGGCCAGGATTACAGAAAAACCCTCTCAGACACTCAGTGGCAAAAAAAGGTACTTAAATTACCCCTGAGTACCTTGAAACATGAAAAAAACGCTAGGGAGTGCTGTTACTGACTGAGAATCTCAAGGGACTCATTAAGCAGATTATTAGAGGCCATCATTGCACAAAACGGTCAGTCAGTGTAAAAAACCCCTTCTTTTACACTCTTTTAGTACCATGAAGCATTAATGAGCCCCACTGAGTGTTGTTACTCACAAAGCCTCTCAAGGGACTCATTAAAGCAGAGAATTGGAGGCCAGGATTGCAGAAACCTCTCAGAGACTCCAAGGCAAAAGCCAAACCCAAAGTCCTTGGAAAAACCTGCAGTCCCTGGCAGCATGAAGGAGCCCCCCAGGGCCATTGCTGACCAAGGCCCCGTCCCCAGGGACTCCTTCCAGCACATCCTGGAGGCCACTGGCATGGGAGGGGGATGCTGAGGGCAGCACAAGGGGCTGACAGTGCCCAGCCTTGCTGGGGCTGTGCCAGGAGGCCCCAGGGCCTCAGGACAAGGTGTCTCCTCAGTGTCCTTGCTGGCACAGAGGCTGCTGTGGCCCAGGGCACCAAGACTTGGCTTCTCTTTGTCCCCACCTGTCATCACTGCCTGCAGTTCTCTGCTCTGCCTGGGGCCTGGGGACACTTTCTGTGTCGTGTCCCTCAGTGGGACCCATTTAAACTTGCAGAAACTTTGGAGTTGGCTTCTGCCTTGGAGTTCTGGAGAGGTTTCTTCATCTCCCTGTCAGGGACTGATGTTCAGGGCCTCAGCACAAAGCTCTGAGAGGGTCATTAAAGTCCTTGTGCTGTGTCTGTGCTGATGAGCTGGGCTGAGCTCATCATCCAGAGGGAGATCCTGGTAACCAAGAAGAGCTTAAAAACACATTTCTTTGGATGAGCAGCTTTTCTGCCAGCCCAGCAGGGCTGGGGCACTGCCTGCAGCCACCCCGGGCACAGCACACAGGCACACAGGGCTTCAGCTCAGCCTGGGCTGGCAGCACAGAGCAGAGCTCACTCAGGGCTCACTGCAGGAGAAATCCTCCCAGGCTTGCAAACAGTCACTCTCTGGCTGGGGGAAGAGAAGCTGCAGCTCCTGCAGGGATCTCCTGAAGCTGCCACATCCCCCAGCTTGGAGCACCTTCCAGGAGCACTCTGGGAGCTGCTGCAGGGCAGGGATGTGGCCCTAGGGCAGGGCTGGGTTTCCCTGCTGCCCCAGCCCAGGCCCAGCACAAGGCAGCTCCCTGGGGCCAGGCTCTGCTGCAGGGCTGAGCAGCCGGGGCTGCAGCCAGGGGTGCCCAGGGCTGTGGTGCAGAGCAGGGTCCTGCAGCCCAGGGCGCTGTGCTGGCCCAGGGACTCTGCTGCCTGCCAGGGACAGCTCTCAGCCGGCCCGGGGAGCTGCTGCCAGCGCTGGGGAGAAGCTGTGGGGGAAGGAGCCACCCTGAGCAGGGCAGGGGCTTCTGCTGCTGCTGCTGCTGCTGCTGCTGCTGCTGCTGCTGAGAGGGCTGTGTGGGGCAGGGCTGCTCCCAGCTCCACACCAGCTGGGCACAGCTGCGGAGGACACTTGCCAAAAGAAGGTAAGCCTGGCATTGCTGTAAAGATCAGGAGCTTTCCTGAGAGTGTTTTCAATTTCCTGCTTGGAGAAGGATGGGAAAGTTGGAGTGATGACATAAATAATTTTGCTTTTTAAAATAATTTTCATATATTTGTAGCTCTGTTAAACTGCTATTATATAATTAGAAACCTATATCCCTTAATTAACTCCATTCAACTACTTAACATACTTGTACAACTATAATACTTAATTAATTTGAGTAGGTTTGCTACCGTTTCTCTTCGATTTTAGAATAATAAGCTTCTAAGTACATTCCTGAAATACTGTATAATCTTATTATGAGGAAGAGGACATACAAGAAGAACATTTTGGTTTTTAACCAGAGTGTGATCAGTCACAAAAAAAGTGAGACAAAGAAGCACTTGGAACAACTCCAATGGGTTGACCCAGGGCTGTAGAACTGGGGAAACTGAACCTCTTTCTGGATGTTTCTGTTAAATATTCTAATTATTAAACCTTAAAAAATTGTTGAAATCAGGGGCTGGGTACGCCCCATCTTTACTGGGACACATGGAGGTTTCCAATAAAATTCTGGTTTTTACTTTACTTTTGTAAAAGTGTTACAAGTGTTTTTTCTCTTTTGATAATAGGCAACAGCAGGATAAAAGAAGAAGAACAGGAATTGTAATCACAGAATCACAGAACATTCTGAGTTAAAAGGAACACCCAGGATCATCAAAGTAATGTTTCAATATCTACAGAGACTCTCTGCCAGCTGTCTCTGCCCTGCCCTCCCAGGCACAGCACCACCACATCTGCTCTTGTTTCTGCACTGCCCTGATCCTGTCCCTGTCATCTGGTGCTCTCAGGGAGGCTCTGGCCTTTGCAGCAGCTGAGTCAGGCACTGCCCTTGGCATTCCTGCCAGGCAGCTGTGGCCATGGCAATGGGGTGTCCAAGCTTCCCTGGGCCCTGTGGGGCTGTGGGCAAAGCAGTCCATGGGAAAGGGGAATGAGCTGAGCCCCCTCCCTGAGATCCCATCATGGGCACACCCAGGGATCTCCTTGCTGTGTCCTTCCCAGCTCTGAGCTGCCCTCCTGGCTGCAAATCTGTGCCAGAGCCCCTGGGAGTTCCCTGAATGTGCCACGGGGAAGTGCAGAGATGCCAGAGCTGAGGAAATGCTGCTGGGTTTGCCAAGGGAGCGGGGAGTGTCCTTGGCAGAAGGGGGTGCTGAGACCTTGCCCAGAGCCCTTTGGAGAGGGTGAGACATTGAGGGATCCCTGTGCTCTGGGCAGGGTCTGGTTTATCCCAGGGTGACACGGGAGTGTGATTGTGCTCTGATTGCAGCCAAAGCTGCAAACCCAGGGCAGTTGGGAACAAGAACATCCAGCCCCTCACCTTCCCTGAGACACAGGGAATCCTTTGCCTCTCACATCCCTCAGTGGCAAACTCTGAGTGCAGCAGAAATGCTGGGGATTTCTGACCTCAGAGAAACAGGAATGATGTGTGGGCAGGAAAATAATGGCTAAAATTCTTTCCTGCTCTCCATGTCCTTTACACTTGAGAGTGCAGATGGCAACAAGCCTGTCTGCATTAGGAGTGATTCCACTGACAAATCCTGAATATCCTGCCTTGTCCCTCTGCCACATGGCCAAAAACCCAGGGCAGCAGGGCAGGGATGGCTCCTGGAGAGCCCCCACACACAGGCCTGGCTGCTCCTGGCACACTCAGACAGCACAACTGGAGCTCAGGCAGGGACCTGGGGGAAGGTTTTCCCAGAGCAGGAACAAGGGTGGGTGGGTCACAGCAGGACAGTCTGCAGGGAATGGCCCAGGTTTGGCTCAGAGCAGCCTCTGCTGACTTGTCCCTGTCCTTTCTCCATGAACAGGTGCCCATGGCCAGCCAGAGCAAATGTCCAACAGCAGCTCCATCAGCCACTTCCTCCTGCTGCATTGGCAGACACGCGGCAGCTGCAGCTCCTGCACTTCTGCCTCTTCCTGGGCATCTCCCTGGCTGCCCTCCTGGGCAACGGCCTCATCATCAGCGCCGTAGCCTGCGGCCACCTCCTGCACAGCCCCATGTTCTTCTTCCTGCTCAACCTGGCCCTCACCGACCTGGGCTGCATCTGCACCACTGTCCCCAAAGCCATGCACAATTCCCTCTGGGACACAGGAAATCTCCTATGCAGGATGTGCTGCACAGCTCTTTTTCTTTTCCTTCTTCATCTCAGCAGAGTATTTCCTGCTGACCGTGATGTGCTACGACCGCTACGTGTCCATCTGCAAACCCCTGCACTACGGGACCCTCCTGGGCAGCAGAGCTTGTGCCCACTGGCAGCAGCTGCCTGGGCCAGTGCCTTTCTCTATTCATTGCTGCACACGGCCAATACATTTTCCCTGCCCCTGTGCCATGGCAATGCCCTGGGCCAGTTCTTCTGTGAAATCCCCCAATTCTCTAAAACTCTCCTGCTCCAAATCCTACCTAAGAGACTTGGGCTCATGACTATTAGTGTCTGTTTAGCATTTGGTTGTTTTGTGTTCATTGTTTTCTCCTATGTGCAGATCTTCAGGGCTGTGCTGAGGATCCCCTCGGAGCAGGGACAGCAAAGCCTTTTCCACCTGCCTCCCTCACCTGGCTGTGCTCTCCCTGTTCTTCACCTCTGCAGTGTTTGCTCACCTGAAGCCTCCCTCCATCTCCTCCCCATCCCTGGATCTGGCCCTGTCAGTTCTGTACTCGGTGGTGCCTCCAGCCCTGAACCCCCTCATCTACAGCCTGAGGAACAGGGAGCTCAAGGCTGCAGTGTGGAGACTGATGACTGGATAGTGTCAGGAACATTAAACATCTTGCCAATTTCTGCAAATCACTTGTAAATAAAAGTCATCATTGATACTTCTTGTTGGTTTTGCTGTGGGGATTTTTCCTGTGTTTTTTAGTTTTATTTTGTTCAAAAAGTAACGTGTTGCTTATGTCATATCTCATTTTGTTTCTCACCACCTCCCCTGTGGCGACAGATTGTGTTAATGAGGGGCTGCACTCTTGGTGGCTTTAAAGCAACTAAAGGATCTCCCACCCAAGTTTTCTGCAGAGATCTATTTGGTTCCCTTGTCTGCAGCTGCAGCAGCAATGTCTGTGTGCAGAGCTGGGGGCACATCAGTGCTGGCACAGCAGCTGTGCCCAGCAGCAGCAGCAGCCTTGGTGTTGCCAGTGCTGCTGCCGTGGCCCTGCCCCGCTGCCCTGCTGGCCCTGGTGTTGCTGTAGGGCCTGAGTGCTCTCGGGGCCGGGCACAGTGCTGGGG
>JAJEOU010001473.1:0-30012 GCA_021534815.1 Acrocephalus arundinaceus
AGAGGAGATAAGCGCCTTTATTGTTTCATCTCAAAATTCCAGAAAAAATTCCTGGATTATTTTGGCAGCTCTTTGAGGCTCCATTTTGGGCCTTTCCCTCTATTTGTGAATTTTTCCACAAAAATTTCCTCATTCAGATGAATCTATAAAATTCCAGGTCGTGTGAGGGGAGGAAAAGCTGCAGAGAGGATTACATGAGAGGGGTTTAATCCAAGTGTTTTTCCAGGCCTTGGGTAAATACTTTATTGAAATTTTTCCTGCTTTTTACTAAAAGTGAGAGCAAAGGGCTGGAATTGCATGGCCAGCTCAGTTTTTACACCTTTATTTTTCATTAAATTCCTGGATCTATTTTGGCACACTTTGAGGCTTCCGTTTTGGGCTTTCCTCCTCTATTTGTGAAAGTGTTTTTCCACATAAATTTCCTCTAGTTAGATGAATCCATAAAATTCCAGGAGTGTGAGCAGGAGGAAAAGCTGCAGAGGGGATTTCCATGAGGGGAGGTTCAAATCCAAGGTATTTCCAGGCCTTGGAGGTAAAATAGTCCATAAATTTACCTCTTTTTTTACTAAAAAATGAGAGCCAGGGCCTGGAATTTGCAGGCCAAGCTCAGTTTTACAATCTTTATTTTTCATTCAAGAAATTCCAGAAAAATTCCCTGATTATTTTGGCAGCACTTTGAGGCTCATTTTTGGCCTTTCCCCTCTATTTGTGAAAGGTTTTCCATAAAAATTTCTCAGTTTCAGGTGAATCACATAAAATTTCCAGGAGTGTGAGGGGAGGAAAAGCTGTCAGAGGGGATTTACATGAAGGGGAGGTTCAATCCAAAGATTTTTCCAGGCCTTGAGTAAAATATTCCATTAATATTTTACCTCTTTCTTACCAAAAATGAGAGCAGGGCCTGGCAATTGCAGGCCCAAGCTCAGTTTTACACATTTTTTTTTTCATCAAATTTCGCATAAAATTCCTGGATTTTTTGGCAGCAGCTTTGAAGGCCTCCATTTTTGGGCCTTTCCTCCTCTATTTGTGATTTCCACAAAAATTTCCTCAGTTCAGATGAATCCTAAAATTCCAGAGTGTGAGGGGAGGAAAAGCTTGGGGGGGATTTACATGAGGAGGTTAAACTCAAGTGTTTTTCCCAGGCCTTGGGTCAAACAAATTCCATGAAATCTCACCCCCCTTTTACTTAAAAAGAGCAGGGCCTGGAATTGTAGGCCAGTTCAGTTTTAATCCACCTTTATTTTTCTTCAAATTTCCAGAAAAATTCCCTGGATTTTGTTGGCAGCACTTTGAGGCTCCATTTTGGGCTTGTCCTACCTATTTATGAGGATTTTCCCAAAAACTTCTACATCAGGTGAAATTCCATAAATTCCAGGAGTGTGAGGGAGGAAAAGCTGCAGAGGGATTTACATGAGAGGGGTTTAATCCCGAAGGATTTTTCTAGCTTGGGTAATAATATTCCATTAAATTTTTACCTCTTTTTTTACAAAATGAGAGGCGGGGCCTGGAATTGCAGGCCAGCTCAGTTTTACCACCTTTAATTTTTTCATTCAAAATTCCAGAAAATTCCCTGATTTTGTTGGAGCACTTTGAGGCTCGCATTTTGGGCTTGTCCCCCATTTGTGATGGATTTTCCACAAAAATTTCCTCAGTTCAGCCGAATCCATAAATTAGAGTGTGAGGGGAGGAAAGCTGCAGAGGGGATTTAAATAAGAGGGTTTATCCAAGGATTTTTTCCAGGCTTGGGTAAATAATTCCATTAAAATTTTACCTCTTTCTTTACTAAATGAGAACAGGGCCTGGAAATTCGCAGGCAAGCTCAGTTTTAGCCACCTTTTATTTTTCATTCACAATTCAGAAAAATTCCTGGATTTTTGTTTGGGGAGCCTTTGAGTCTTCTGGCCCTTGTCCCATCTATTTGTGAGGATTTTTCACAAAATTTCCTCAGTTCAGATGAATCCATAAAATTCCAGGAGTGTGAGGGGAGGAAAAGCTGCAGAGGGGATTTAAATGAGGGGGGGTTTAATCCCAAGATTTTTTCCAGGGAACAGATTCCATTAAATCTCACTGCTCTTTACTTAAAACAAGAGCAAGGGCCCTGGAGTTGTGGGTCACGCTCAGTTACACTTTTATTTTGCATCAAACATCCAGAAAAATATTCCCGTGGATTATTTTGGCAGCAACTTTGAGGCTCCAGGTTTTTCTCCCTGTGTTTTCTTTCCTGAATTCCCTGACCAACAGAGCTCCATGCCCCATCCAGGCTTCCCATTCCACTGCATTTCCCAGGAGTTACACTGATTTTGTAGCCTGGTTTTGATTTTTAAATAAGTTTTTATCTTCTTCAAACATCATTCAAGCGAGGGTATCTGTTGCTCCCTTGGATTTGGGATCCTCCAGGGCAAATATTTTGATTATCAAGGATCAAAATAATAAGAGTTCAGGCCTTCTGGATTCTTCGGCTTGTGGGAGAATTCAACATTTTCCTGGTCAAATAAATCCATTCTGACCCAGGAGAGGATTTAAAGCATTTTTACCCCATGGAAAAGCAATTTTGCTGGGAAATCTTGTCCCTCCCTCCCCACACACAAAAAAGAGTCACTGATAAATTCTGTTATTTCCTCATCTTAATCCTTCATTTCCAAACCCCAAAAAATTCCCAAAACCCGTGCTGGTTACAAGTGCTAATGGTGAAAAAATCAAATTACAACATTCACGACCACGAAATCTCAGCGTGCTGACCCGTGAGCATCTGGTGAGGCACAAATAATATTCCAAGATTTTTCTTGGAAGGATAGATAGAATTATTCTGATGAAGACCTCGACTAAGCCAGCCAGAGCTAAAGCTGGAGGAGCTTGGGAAGGATTAAATGGCTGCAGGTGGCAGGGAGCAGTTTCAAGGTCAAGTGAGCGTTTGTTTTTTGGTTTTTTTCAGTCCAAAATCCAGGATTTTTGGGACTCTCCTGCCTTGCACATCCCATCAGCATTCCCAAATGAAATCAGAGCCGTTCTGATGGATGGTGATGGGAAGCCCCAGCGTGTTGTCCACGAAGATGGAGGGTACTGCCGCAGCCTGCAGGGGAATGAGGGAAAAAAGGGAATATCTGACACCATTCCAGAGGGGAACAAGAGGGAAAAATATTCCATTTCCCAGCAGAATTTTGCTGAATTCATGTGGTGGCATCGAGCTGGATGAAGTGAAGAAATTTTGGTTGTTTGTTTTTATCAAATCCTTCATCAAATCCTTTAATATCAGATTTTTTATGAAAACCTTTATTTAAAACCTTTATCAATTCCTTTATCAAGTGCCTTTATCAGATCCTTTGAATCAGATCTTTATGAAAATCTTTATAAAACCTTTAAGAAATCTCTTTATAAATCTTTTCTCAGATTCTTTTATCAGAATCTTATATGAAATTTCTTTATTCAAATCCTTTTATGAAAATCTTATGAAACCTTTATTAAAAGCTGTTATCAAATCCTTTATCAAATCCTTTATCCAGTCCTTTATCCAATCTTTTATCATATCCTTTATCAGATCCTTTATGAAAATCTTTATTAAAACCTTTAAGAATCCTTTATCAAATCTTTCTCAAAGATCCTTTATGAAATCTTTATCAAAATCCTTTATCAAACCTTCATTAAGATCCTTTATCAGATCTTTATCAAAACCTTTTCATTCTTTAAACAATCTTTTACAATCCTTTATGAAAACCTTTATCAATCAACCCTTTATCAAATCCTTTAATGAACCATTTATCAGATCTTTATGAAAAATTTTATTAAAACCTTTAAGAAATCCTTTTATCAAAAATCTTTTTCTCAGATCCTTTAGCAAATCCTTATAAATCTTTTATGAAAATCTTATGAAAAACCTTTAATCAGATCCTTTATCAAATTTTATAGAATCCTTTAATCAAATCCTTTTATGAAAACATTAATCAATCCTTTATCAAAACCTTCATTAAATCCTTTATCAAATCATTTATCAAAAACCTTTTTTCAATATCCTTAAACAAATCCTTTCATGAAAACCTTTATCAGATCCTTTATTAGAATCCTTTATGAACACCTTTATGAAATCCTTTATCAAATTTTTATGAAATCTTTATGAAAACCTTATCAGATCTTATGGAATAACTTTTCAACCCTTTATGAAAACCTTTTATCAGATCCTTTATGAAAATCTTATTAAACCCTTAAGAAATGCCTTTATCAAATCTTTAATCAGATCTTTATGAAATCTTTATCAAACCATTTATCAAGATCTTTCCTGCCCTGGCACTTTTTTGGTGAAGTGGCCTCAAAGCCCTCCTGGGAATGTGGGATCCCAATTGGCACCTCAGCAATGCCCAGGGGAGAGCTGGGAAGGGAAATTTATCCCAAATTTATTAGAAATAATTTTCCATTTTTCTAGAAATAATGCCATTTTCTTCCTGTGCCTTCGATCAGAGTGTGAAACCTGAGTCAAGTTTTTTCCTCCCTGGTTCCTGCCCCAGGTGAGGACATTTCCCTCTTTTAATATGTAGAAAAAGTTCCAAAATCCTCCCCCAGCTCCCAGGGAAAAAATTTCCATGTCCTGCTGGAGAATTGGGGGCAGAAATTCCAATTTTTTAGTGCTCACCTGCAGCTGCAGCAACCCATGGGACCGTAATGGTGGAAGATTTGCTGTTGTTTCCAGCCCAGCAAATGACTTCCAAGGACCTTAAAACAAATAAAAATAAAGAAATAAAGAATAAACAAATTAAAACCCTCAGGCAATGGGTGGAAAAGGATGATTATCCCTCACATTTCCTTGGAAATTGGAGCAGTTGGAGCAAAAAAGGGAATTTTTGAGCTGATTTTAAAAATTAAAAACAGCAAAAACCAAAATAAGTAATATAAAAAAAAATCAAAATAAAATAAGCAAAAATAAAATCCTCCCAAAGTAATTTCTGTGTGAGAAAAGTTGCAATTTTGGTGTTTTGGGGGGAAGATTTTGAGATTTTTGCACAGCAAGCAAAAATTAAAAATCCCATCAATAATTTCTGTGTGAGAAATGACAAATTTTGGCGGTTTTTGGGGGAGGATTTTGAGATTTTTGCACATGAGCAAAAAAAAAAAAAATCCTTCAAGAATTTCTTTCCTGGGTGAAGAAAGAGGCAAATTTTGGGTTTTGGGGGGAAGGATTTTGAGACTCAGGGATCTCAAAAATAAAAAAAAAAAGCAAATTAAAATAAGCAAAATATAACAAATAAAATAAGCAAAATAAAATCCTTCCATAATTTTCTGGGTGAAAAAAGGGCGAATTTTGGGTTTCTGCGGGAAAGATTTTGAGTTTTTGCACCCAAGCAAAAAATAAAATCATCCATAATTGTGTGTGGAAATGGCAAATTTGGGGGTTTTTGGGGGAGGATTGAGATTTTTGCAATGAGCAAAAATAAAATCATCAATAATTGTGTCTGGAGCTCAAATCCAGGCAGAGCTCCTCCACTTTATTTTTTATTTCGGGGAAGAGTTTTTCCCTGTGGAATTCCCACTTTCCAAGCCCAATCCAAGGTTTTTGGCACAGCCGACAACCAGCCCAGCCCAGTTACTCCGGTTTAAGCTCCCAGCCTGGTTTCTCCCTCCCTGCCACAGTGTGTTTTCCAATTAACAACCCTTTCCTATTGATTTTTTTCCTTCCCGGGATGAACCCTGCGAGTTTCCAACGTGTTTTTTCCTCAAGGAGAAATGAAAACTGGGAGCCGAGGTTTGTGTCACCATCCTGCCCAAATCCCATTCCTCCCATCCCAGCCCGAGTTTCCACAGCTCGTCCCAAAGCCCCGGGGGCTTTTTTCCAGCCCATGGATGGGTGGATGGGTGGGTGGCATCCCCAGGAAAAATTCGCACAGGGAGTGTGGTCCGGGCAGGCTCGGATCGCTCCCTTGCAGCGCCTTCGTCCCAGCACGCTCTCTGGCGCTGGGGTGTGCCCCAGATCATTCTGTATCATCTTAATATCCATCCTGAGTGCTCTGGGGTGTGCCCCAGGTCCATCCCTGATCATTTCATCCCAGTCTGGAAGCACTCTGGGATGTATCCCAGATCCATCCTGATCACCTCAAAATCCCTCCTGATCATTTAAATCCATCCTGAGTGCTCTGGATGTGCTCCAGATCTTCCTGATATTTAATCCATCCTGAGTGCTCTGGAATCTGTCCCAGATCCATCCTGATCATTTAAATCCGTCTGAGCACTCGGGGATGTGCCCAGATCATTTCTGATCATTTAAATCCATCCTGGCGCTCTGGGGTGTGCCCCAGATCATCCTGACATTTAAATCCATCCTGAACACTCTGGGAATGTGCCCCAGTATCATTCTGATCATTTTAATCCAATCCTGAGTGCTCTGGGGTGGCCCGCAGATCAATCCTGATCATGTTAAATCCATCCTGAGCGCTCTGGGATGTGCGCCAGATCCATCCTCATCATTTAATCAATCCTGAGCGCTTCTGGGGTGTGCCCCAGGTCCATCCTCATCATTTTAAATCCATCCTGAGCACTCTGGGATGTGGCCCCAGATGCCATTACTGATATTTAAAAAATCCATCCTGAGTGCTCTGGGGTGTGCCCCAGATTCCATCCTGATCATTTAAATGCATCCTGAGCGCTCTGGGATGTGCCCCAGATCCATTCCTCATGCATTTAAAATCATCATCCTGAGCACTCGGGATGTGCCTGCAGATCCTTCCTGATAATTTATCACAACCATCTGAGTGCTCTGGAATCTGTCCCAGATCATCCTGATCACACAATCCATCCTGGTTGCTCTGGATGTGCCCCAGATCCAGTCCTGATCATTTTAAATCCATCCTGAGCACTTCTGGGATGTTGCCCAGCTCCATCCCTGATCACACAAATCCATACCTGAAGCACTCTGGGATGTGCCCCAGATCCTTCCTGATCATTTAAATCCATGCTGAGCACTCCTGGGATGTGACCCAGATCCATCCTGATCACTTTTAGCAAATCCTCCTGAGCGCTCTGGATGTGCCCAGATTTCTTGCTGATCACTTTAAATCCATCCTGAGTGCTCTGGGATGTGCCCCAGATCCATCCCTGATCATTAAATCCATCTGAGCGGCTCTGGGATGTGCCCCAGATCCATTCACTGATCCATTTAAATCTCATCCTGAGCGCTCCTGGGCGCTGTGCCCCAGAATCCATTCTGATCATTTTACACTCCATTCCTGCCGCACTCTGGATGTGCCCCAGGTCCATCCTGATCATTTAATCCCTCCTGCAGTGCTCTGGGTGTGCCCCAGATCCCATGCCTGATCACACAAATCCATCCTGATCATTCTCCTGGCGCTGGGTGTGCCCCAGATCCATCCTGATCATTTAAATCCATCCTGAGCACTCTGGGATGGTGCCCCAGCCATCCTGATCATCTTAAATCAGTCTGAGCACTCTGGGATCTGTCCCAAATCCATCCCTGATCATTTAATCCATCCTGGTTGGTCTGGGATGTGCCCTCAGATCCATGCCTATATTTTAATCCCATCCTGAGCACTCTGGATCTGTCCCAGATCCATCCTGATAGCGATTAAATCCATCCTGGAGCACTCTGGGATGTGCCCCAAATCCATCCTGATCTTTTATAATCCCATCCTGAGGCTCTGGGGATGTGCCAGATCCATCCTGATTGGCTCATCCATACCTGATCACTCAAATCCATCCCTGATCACTCAAATCCATCCTGAGTGCTCTGGGATCTGTCCCAGATCCTCCTGATAATTTAAATCCATCCTGAGCACTCTGGGATGTGGCCCCAAATCCATCCTGAAGTCATTAAATCCATCTGGTTGCTTTGGGAATGTGCACCAGATCCATCCTGATCATTTAAAATCCAGTCCTGAGCAACTCCGGGATCTGTCCCCAAAGCCATCCTGATCAATTTAAATTCGCAGTTGAGCACTACGGGGATGTGCGACAATCCATCCTGATCATTTAAATCCAGTCTGAGCATCTGGATGTGCCCAAATCCATCTGATCATTTAAATCCATCTGAGTGCTCTGGCGATGTGCCCAAATCCATCCTGCTCACACATAATCCATCCTGAGTGCTCTGGGATCTGTTCCAGATCCGCCCTGATACACAAATCCATCCTGAGTGCTTGGATCTGTCCCAATCTAATCCTGATCACTCAAATCCATCCTGATCACGAGGCAAACGCCATCCTGAGCACTCTGGGATGTGCGCCCAAATCCATCCTGATCACTTCAAATCCTCCTGAGTGCTTGGATGTGCCCCAGATCCTTCCTGATAATTTAAATGCCATCCTGAGTGGCTCTGGATTGTCCCAGATCCATCCTGATCACTAAAATCCATCCTGAGTGCTCTGGGACTGTCCCAGATCCATCCTGATCACACAAATCCATCCTGGTTTGCTCTGGGATGTGCCCAGATCCATCCTCATCATTTACAATTCCATCCTGAGTGCTCTGGGATGTCCCCAGATCCATCCTGATCAACAAATCCATCCTGAGCACTCTGGAAAAAGATCCATCCCAGATCCATCCTGATCACTTCAATCCATCCTGATCATTCTCTGGTGCTGCGGATGTGCCCCAGAATCCATCCTGATCACAAGGACAAATCCGTGCCATCCTGAGCACTCGGGATTGTCCCAGGTTCCATCCTGATTGGCTCCCCCTGCTCTGGATCTGTCCAGATGCATCCCAATTGCTCAATCCCATCCTGATCACACTGGAATCTGCCCAAATCACCATCCTGATCACACAAATCCATCCTGAGTGCTCTGGGATCTGTCCAAATCCATCCTGATTGCTCAATTCCATCCTGTCGGCTCAAATGCCATCCTGAGTGCCTGGGACTGTCGCCAGATCCATTCCTGAATCATTTTAAATCCAATCCTGAGCGCTCTGGATGTGCCCGCAAAATCCATCCTGATCACTCAAATCATCCACGGGTGGTTGCCTCTGGATGTTGTCCCAGAATCCAATTCTGATCACACAAATCCATCCTGATCACACTGGATCCTGTCAAATCCATCTGATCACCCTCCTGGCATGGATCTGTCCGATGCCTCCTGATGCGCTCTGGATCTCTCCAAATCCATTCGGATCAACTCAAATCATCTGGTATTCTGGGATCTGTCCCATCCATCCCTGATCATTCAAATTCATCCTGATTCACTCTCCTGGTACTGGGATCTGTTCCCAAATCCATCCTGATCACTACAAATCCATCCTGAGCAAAACTTCCCTGGATCACCCCGATCCATCCTGATCCACCCTGATCTGTCCAAATCAATTCCTGAATACTTCCAGTGCTTATATTAGTCTTAAAATAATGATTTATTTATAAAATTATTTATAATTCTTTTTCTCACATAAAAATAAAGCAATTTCTGAATGTATTAATTTTAATATGTAGGTGATTAAATATTACTACCAAATTAATTATAATGATCATAATTATCATTAAAAGAACACTAATTTGGATGTATTTTTTCTAATTTGGGTGTAAATATTACTAATAATAATAATAATATTTCATAATTATCACTATACATAACAATAATTTGGTTATTATTTTCTGTTTGGGTGATTAATATTACTGTAAATAATAATTTGTTTATAATATTTCATAATTATAACTAGAAATAATGATAATTTTTAGGTGATTAACCCTGAGAGGTTAAAAAACTCAGAATTAAAAGAACACCTGAGGGATGCTCTGAAGAACAACAAGAATTTATGATTAAAAAATCCACTTTTTCTGAACTCCATCACCCAAAATGGCTGAATTATTAGAAATATTTCAAATTTTGGAAAAGAATGATCCCCAATCCCTGGAGTGACTCACGTGTGTCTGTGGCACAGGGACTCGATGCAGATCAGCACCCGCACGTTGTCCTGGCTCGCAGCTGCCCTTTGCTCTTCAGCTCGCTGTGGTCTGGGAAAAACAGTGGGAAAAATGTCAGCATTCCCAAAAATCCTGGGATCCCATCCAGAGGGACTGCAGCAGCCTGGGGATGGCTGGGCTGGGGGTTGAGGAAGGTTCTGGAAGGTTCCTCCATATCCGATGGAGCCAAAGCCAGCAGATCCAAGGTGGATCCATCAGGGATAGAACCTCTGGGATAATGGATTTAAAATGGAGATCCAAGGTGGATCCGTCAGGGCAGAACCTCTTGGATAATGGATTTAAAATGGAGATCCAAGGTGGATCCGTCAGGGCAGAACCTCTTGGATAATGGATTTTAAAATGGAGATCCAAGGTGGATCCATTGGGGCAGAACCTCTGGGATAATGGATTTTAAAATGGAGATCCAAGGTGGATCCGTCAGGGCAGAACCTCTGGGATAATGGATTTTAAAATGGAGATCCAAGGTGGATCCATTGGGGCAGAACCTCTGGGATAATGGATTTTAAAATGGAGATCCAAGGTGGATCGTCAGGGCAGAACCTCTGGGATAATGGATTTAAAATGGAGATCCAAGGTGGATCCGTCAGGGCAGAACCTCTTGGATAATGGATTTAAAATGGGGATCCGAGGTGGATCCATCAGTGATAGAAATTCTGGGATAATGAATTTAAAATGGGATTCAAGGAGGATCCATCAGTGTTAGAACTTCTGGAAAAATGGATTAAAAAATGGGATCCAAGGTGGATCCACCTCTGTCCATCAGGGAGAACCTTTGGGATAATGGATTTAAAAGGGGATCCAAGATGGATCCATCAGTGGCAGAACCTCTGGGATAATGGATTTAAAAGGGGATCCAAGATGGATCCATCAGTGGCAGAACCTCTGGGATAATGGATTTAAAAGGGGATCCAAGATGGATCCATCAATGATAGAACTCTGGGATAATGGATTTAAAAGGGGATCCAAGATGGATCCATCAGTGGCAGAACCTCTGGGATAATGGATTTTAAAATGGAGATCCAAGGTGGATCCATCAGGGCAGAACCTTTGGGATAATGGATTTTAAAAGGGCATCCGAGGTGGATCCATCAGTGATAGAAACTCTGGATAATGTATTCAAAATGGGAATCCAAGGTGGATCCATCAGTGATAGAACCTCTGGGATAATGGATTTAAAAGGGGATCCACCAAGATGGATCCATCTCTGGTCATGAAGGCAGAACCTCTAGAAAAAATGGATTTAAAATGGGATCCAAGGTGGATCCACCAGTGATAGAACCTCTGGAATAGCAGATTTGAAAAGGAGATCCAAGGTGGATCCACCAGTGATAGAACTTCTGGAAAAATGGATTAAAAAATGGAGATCCAAGGTGGATCCACCTCTGGACATGAGGGCAGAACCTTTGGGATAATGGATTTAAATGGGATCCAAGATGGATCCGTCAGTGGCAGAACCTCTGGAAAAACAGATTTTAAAGGAGATCCATCACTGGCCATCCATGGCAGAACCTCTGGCATATCAGATTTTATAAGGGGCAAAAAACCTTGTGCAACTCTGAGGAAAGAAATGTGGGGGAAATGTTGGGGAAGAGCTGCTCCTGCAGGAAAAAAACATGGAAAACCTGCCTGGATGCAGCCCTACACCAACTTCTGCATTTTTCCTGATTTTTTTTGTGGAAGGCAGAACTCCCATGGATAAATTTGCTCCCCAAGCTCTGCCTCTGTAGGAAATGTGAAATTTTGGTGCACATGGGGCAGCCCAGAGTTCCTGGTGCCGTATCCATGTTTTCCCTGGATCTCCAGGGGTCCTCCAGGGGTTCCTAGGGGTTCCCAGGGACTCTCCAGGGGTTCTCAGGGTCCCAGGGCAGCACTCACCGATGTGGATGTTGGCTGAGAATTGGTAGATGCCGCCCACAGGGGCGGTGAAGCGGCCGGTGGCCAGGTTCAGTCCTGAGCCCCGCAGGAACGCGCCCTTGGCCAGCGGCTGTGGGGAGAGAGCACGGCTGCAGGGGGGCTGATCCCAAATCCATCCCTGGGCTGGTCCCAAATCTCTGGGCTGATCCAAAACCCTGCACTGATCCTGAATTCCTGCACTGATCCTGAATCCCTGAGCTGATCTCGAATTCCTGAGCTGATCCCAATCCATTCCTGGGCTGATCCCAAATCCATCCCTGGGCTGGTCCAAATCCATCAGCTGGTCCCAAAACCCTGCACTGATCCTGAATTCCTGCACTGATCTGAATCCCTGCGCTGATCTCGAATTCCTGAGCTGATCCCAAATCCATTCCTGGGCTGATCCCAAATCCATCCCTGGGCTGACCCCAAATCCATCAGCTGGTCCAGATTCATCCTTGGGCTGGTCCTGAATCCATCAGCTGATCCAAACCCATCCCTGGGCTGACCCAAATCCTAAACTGATCCTCAGTCCATCCCTGAATACTTCCTGGGCTGATCCCAAATCCATCAGCTGATCCCAGATTCATCCCTGGGCTGGTCCTGAATCTCTGGGCTGATCCCAAAACCCTGCACTGATCCTGAACTCCTGCGCTGATCTGAAATCCCTGTGCTGATCCTGGGCTGATCCCAAATCCATCCCTGGGCTGATCCCAAACCCCTAAACTGATCCTGAATCCATTCCTGGGCTGATCCAAATCCCTAGGCAGATCCTGAATCCCTGGGCTGATCCCAAATCCATCCCTGGGCTGATCCCAAATCCCAGTGTTGTCCCTGAATCCCTGGGCTGCTCCTGAATGCATCCCTGCGCTGATCGCTGATCCAAATCCCTGCATTGTTCCTGGATCCTGGATCCTGGAACTAATCCCTGCTCCTAAATCCATCCCTGGGCTGATCCCAAATTTCTGCACTGATCCCAAATCCCTGTGGTGCTCCCAAATCCTGGGCTGGTCACAAATCCCTGCGCTGGTCACAAATCCCGACTCCCTGTGGTGCTGCTGGCTCCATCCCAGTGCTGCTCCTGGCTCTGAATTCCCCTTTTCCAGAGGGCACAAGCCCAAACCAGCCACTTCTCGTCCCGGGCTGTGGTGCCAGCTCGGCATCCAGAGCCTCCCACAGCAGCTCCGAGCCAGGAAAAATTAGCAAGGATTTGGGCACCCCATCCCTGAGGCCTGGGAAGCAGCAGCCCACGCTCCTGCTGCTGGGATGGCTTAATTAGCCTCATTTTCTCTGCTAATTAATGAGGCAGCAGCTCTTCTTCCAGCCCTGCCCACGCCTCAGGGCTGATCCTGCCTGGCTGCCAAAGCCAAGCTGCCAAAAGTTTGGGAAGAATCCAGGAATGCATTGGGAGTCCCAGCAGCTCCTCCAGATCCTTTCCCTCCTTTGGACAATTCCTCATGGAATTTTATCTTCCTTTCAGCCTCAGAGGAGTTTCTGGGATGAGGCAGGATGAAATCCTGAATCCCTGGGCTGATCTGGAATCCATCCCTGGGCTGATCCCAAATCCATCCCTGGACTGATTCCAAATCCCTGGACTGATCCCAAATCAATCCCTGCGCTGATCCAATTCCATCCCTGGACTGATCCCGAATCCATCCCTGGACTGATCCCGAATCCATCCCTGGACTGATCCCGAATCCATCCCTGGACTGATCCCAAATCCATCCCAGGGCTGATCTTGAATCCCCAGGATTCCCACAGAGCCAAGCAAGGAGCTGGAGCTGCCCCACAGCTCCCAGGATGACTCTGGAATTCCTCACCGACTGGAAATTCTGGAGTTCCACCAAGGTTTTCTTGTCCACCACCACCTGGCCCTTGAGCTTGCAGTGGAACGCCTCCTCCACACGGCGCTGGGGGGGAACCTCCTGCAGGGACAGCAGCAGTGGGGGCAGCTGGCTGGGGTGGGCTGAAACAGCCAGGGAGGCTCGCTGCTCCATGGCTTCTGAGGGGAAAAGGGAAAGAAAAGGGAATAAAATTAAATAAAATCTTCATTTAAGGGCCTGGTCTGTGAATGGAACCTCCTGCAGGGACAGCAGCAGCAGAGGCAGCTGGCTGAGGTGGGCTGAAACAGCCAGGGAGGCTTGGTGCTCCATGGCTTCTGAAGGGAAAAGGGGAATAAAATTAAATAAAATTAAATAAAATCTTCATTTAAGGGTCTGGCCATTCCTGTTGCTGAATGGAACCTCCTGCAGGGATAGCAGCAGCAGGGGCGACTGGCTGGGGTGGGCTAAAAATGGCCAGGGAGGCTCAGTGCTCCATGGTTTCTGAGGGCAAAAGGGAAATAAAATGAAATAAAATTAAATGAAACTCTAATTTAAGGGCCTGGTCTGTGAATGGAACCTCCTGCAGGGATAGCAGCAGCGGGGGCAGCTGGCTGAGGTGGGCTGAAACAGCCAGGGAGGCTCAGTGCTCCTTGGCTTCTGAGGGGAAAAGGGGAATAAAATGAAATTAAATCTTCATTTAAGGGTCTGGCCTAGTGGGGGCAGCTGTGTGGGATGGGCTTCTGAGGGGAAAGGGAAATAAAATGAAATAAAAGGAAATCAACCCCTAATTTAAGGGCCTAGCCTAGTGAGGGCAGCTGGCTGGGGTGGCCAAAATGGCCAGGGAGGCTCAGTGCTCCTTGGCTTCTGAGGGGAAAGTGGGAATAAAATGAAATAAAATCTTCATTTAAGGGTCTGGCCTGGTGAGGGAAGCTGGCTGGCATGGGCTTCTGAGGGGAAAATGGAAAAAAAGGGAAATAAACCTCTAATTTAAGGGCCTGGCCTAGTGAAGGCAGCTGGCTGGGGTGGGCTGAAACAGCCAGGGAGGCTCGGTGCTCCATGGCTTCTGAGGGGAAAAGGGGAATAAAATTAAATAAAACCTTTATTTAAGGGTCTGGTCTAGTGGGGGCAGCTGTGTGGGATGGGCTTCTGAGGGGAAAAGGGAAATAAAATGAAATAAAATTAAATGAAACTCTAATTTGAGGGTCTGGCCAGTGGGGTGAACCTTCGGGACAGCAGCAGTGGGGGCAGCTGGCTGGGATGGGCTGAAATGGCCAGGGAGGCTTGCTGCTCCATGGCTTCTGAGGGGAAAAGGGGAATAAAATTAAATAAAATCTTCATTTAAGGGTCTGGCCTAGTGGGGTCAGCTGTCTGGGATGGACTTCTGAGGGGAAAAGGGAAATAAAGGAAAATAAACCCTAGTTTAAAGGCCTGGGCTAGTGAGGGCAGCTGGCTGGGGTGGCCTCAACTGGCCACCGAGGCCTCAGTGCTCCATGGCTTCTGAGGGGAAAAGGGGAATAAAATGAAATAAAATCCTCATTTGAGGGTCTGGCCTAGTGGGGGCAGATGGCTGGGATGGGCTTCTGAGGGGAAAAGGGAAATAAAGGGAAATAAAAGGAAATAAACCCCTAATTTAAGGACCTGGCCTAGTGAGGGCAGCTGGCTGGGTGGCCAAAATGGCCAGGGAGGCTCAGTGCTCCTTGGCTTCTGAGGGGAAAAGGGGAATAAAATTAAATAAAATCTTCATTTAAGGGTATGGCCTGGTGGGGGCAGATGGGATTCTGAGGGGGAAACGGAAATAAAGGGAAATAAAGGGAAATAAACCCCTAATTTAAGGGCTGGCTTAGCAGGAGCAGCTGGCTGGGGTGGGCCAAAAGGACCAGGGATGCTTTGGTGCTCGATGGCTTCTGAGGGGAAAAGGGGAATAAAATGAAATAAAAGGAAATAAAATCTTCATTTAAGGGCCTGGCCTATGAAACCATTAATGTGTGGTTGGAATTCTGCACTTGGATGCTCAATTTCAGCCCAGCAGCACTGGGGGAACATTTCTGCTTGCCAGGGGAATTCTTTGGGGTGCAGGCCTTGATTTGTCCTGGTGCTTCACCAAAACAAAACTCTTCCAGCCTTCAACACCCTTTATCTTTAATATCCTTTTGGAATCTTTTACCTTTTAAAATCTTTTACCTTTTAAGATCTCCTTGAACTCCTGCAGAAGAACTTCCCTGGTGACTTCAGCCCCAGGGGCTCCTGGAGGTCCCTGAGGCCCAGGAGGTCCTGGAGGCCCAACCAGGCCTCGCTGAGGGGAAAAAAAAAAGGAAATTTGGGATTAAAACCTGGGAAGTGCAGAAAATCCTACAGGGAAATCAGCAACGTGAGGGGTTTTGTTCCCAGAAAATTCCTGTGTCCTCAAATTAACCCCGTAGAAGGAAATCATTGGAAAAATCCAAGATTGTCCAAGCAGCAGAGGCAAAGTGCTGCATGATCAAGTGTCACTCGGCTCATTAATTTGAAATAAATCACTTGTCCACACCTTGATTAATTGATCCTTTGGGATACTGATGCCCTAATTTTTAGCTTTGATGATTTTCATGTTCTGTGGTGCCCAGGGTGCAGCTCTGAGCTCACAGTCAGTGTCACTCAGCTCTCTGCACACAGCAGGGACACAAAACAAATCCTTGTCCTGCTGCACACCAAGGACAACTTTCAGCCCAACAGCACAAACAAGGGTGGCTGGAGGGAGGAACAAGAAGGATGGGAGCTCACAGCCTGGAGCTGGGATTGGACAATTAAACCCCAAAATGTGAATGGACCAAAACTTATAAAGGTGTGAGACCTCATGACTGGTCAGCCATTTTGTGACCATTTTGGGTCCATTCTGTGACAATTTTGTGCCCATTTTGTGACCCTTTTGTGCCCATTCTGTGTCCATTTTGTGCCCATTCTGTGACCATTTTGGGCCCATTTTGTGCCCATTTTGGGTCCATTTTGTGAACATTTTGTGCCCATTCTGTGTCCATTTTGTGCCCATTTTGGGTCCATTTTGTGAACATTTTGTGCCCATTCTGTGTCCATTTTGTGCCCATTTTGGGTCCATTTTGTCCCCATTTTGGGTCCATTTTGTCCCCATTTTGTGCCCATTCTGTGTCCATTCTGTGCCCATTTTGTGCCCATTCTGGGCCCACCTTGGGTGTAGCCCTGGCCAGGCTCTTGTCCTGCCCAAGGGGTCCCCTAAAGGCCTTTCAATAAATCTCTGCTTTATTCTCCAGCTCTGCCCAGTCTCTGTTCCAGCTCAGCCTTCCCAAAGCATCAATTATTTGCACTTTATCTCTTGGAAGGAGAAGAAAAATACAGATTTTATTTTAACTGAGCAGGTAAACAACCCAAAAAAAAAGGCCCAGTCTGAGAGCAGCTGATTCCAAATTCCCACCTCTGCTCTCCCAAAGCAGGAAGGCTCAAACTTCTCCAAACTGGAGAAATAAAACACAAAAAAAGAAGGAAACTCAACACTCCTTGGAAAAGCTGGAAACCCTGAGGATGAGCAGCAGGGAGGAGAGCAAATCCTACCAATTTCTTGTCTTTCCCTTTGCATTTCCTTTTGGAATTGTTTCCGTCATCAGGGCGGTGCACGAAGGAGATCCAGGTCCTGCGGGGGTCTGTGATCCGTGGATCTGCGGATTCCAGGAGCTGAGGAGACACCAAGACTCTGAAATTCCATGGAAAACCTGCCCAGATATTCAGGGGATGGGAAAATCCATCCCAGGCTGTTCCTGCTTCTTTTGGGAGGACACTTGAGGGATCAGGAAGGGCCAAAAGCTCTGAAAATCCCTCAGAGATCTTTTTCTAATCCTCTGAAATTCCATGGAAACCCCATCCAGATAAAAAATCAGCAGGAAAAAATTGATTTTTAAATGGGAAATTAAAGGAAAATGGGAATTTTATGGGGATTTCTCCTTTTTAATGGGAATTTTCATGGAGCAGAAGGTTTTAGAACCCCAAACCTGCCCAACATGAACCAATTACTCCAAAATCCAGGGTGGCCACAGAACCCTGCAGCACATCCCAAAATGAGCAGGAAAACCCGGATTTTTTAATGATGAATTGATGGAAAATGGGAATTTCATGGGGATTTCTCCTTTTTAATGGGAATTTTCATGGAGCAGAAGGGTTTTAGAACCCCAAACCTGTCCAACCTAAAGCAATAACTCCAAAATTCCGTGTGGCCACAGAACCCTGCAGCACATCCCAAAAATCAGCAGGAAAACCCAATTTTTTTAGGGAGAATTTATGGAAAATGGGAATTTCATGGGGATTTTTTCTTTTTAATGGGAATTTTCATGGATCAGAAAGGTTTTAGAACCCCAAACCTGTCCAACCTAAAGCAATAACTCCAAAATTCCGTGTGGCCACAGAACCCTGCAGCACATCCCAAAAATGAGCAGGAAAACCCAGATTTTTTTTATGATGAATTGATGGAAAATGGGAATTTTATGGGGATTTTTTCTTTTTAATGGGAATTTTCACAGAGCAGAAGGTTTTAGAGTCCCAAACCTGCCCAGCCTGAAGAAATAACTCCAAAATTCCGTGTGGCCACAGAACCCTGCAGCACATCCCAAAAAATCAGCAGGAAAACCCAATTTTTTTAGGGAGAATTTATGGAAAATGGGAATTTCATGGGGTTTTTTTCTTTTTAATTGGAATTTTCATGGATCAGAAAGGTTTTAGAGCCCTAAAGGCGCCCAACCCGCAGCAATTCCCGGGGCCATTCCCGGGGGCAGCGCAATTGTTCCCGAATTTGTTGGGAATTTTTGGCATTCCCGGCTTGTCCCACGGTTGCCGCGGTAACTGCCAACCCCAATGGGGCTGATCAAAGGCGGGCCCGGGGTCACCCCGGGGGGACAGGGACAAAGTGCGACCCGGGGGGACACGGACAGAGCTGCGACCCCGGGGATGGGCATTCCCCCCTCCGTCCTCACTGAATCCCGAGCCCAAAAGCTGCTCAGAGACCCCAAAAGCTGCCCTGACTTCCCCCAAACCCCTCTGCTGTTCCCAAAAATCCCATAGAAATGTTCATCCTAAAGGATTCTGATGCTGGAAGTTTTCTCACTGCCCTTCCCACTTCTAATCCCAAAAGCTGCTCTGAAATCCCAATCCTGCTCTGAATTCCTCAAACCTGCTCTGAATTTCCCAAATCCCCTCTGCTGTTCCCAAAAATCCCATAAAAATATCCGAAAGGATTCTGAACAACTCCTTGGACATTTTCTCACTGCTCTTCCCACTCCCAATCCCAAAAGCTGCACTGAATTCCCCAAAATATGCTCTGAGTTCCCCAAAATCTGCTCTGAGTTCCCCAAAATCTGCTCTGAGTTCCCCAAAAGCTGCCCTGAATTCCCAAACCTGCTCCAAATTCCCAAAATCCCTCTGCTGTTCCCAAAAATCCTATAGAAATGTTCATCCTAAAGAATTTTGAGGGATCTGAACAGGTCCCTGGAAGTTTCCTGCTCTTTCCAGGTTCCCTTCTCACTCCCAATCCCAAAAACTGCTCTGAAATACCAAAAGCTGCCCTGAATTCCCCAAACCTGCTCTGAATTCCCCCAAACCTGCTCTGAATTCCCAAAATCCATCCCAAAGAATTCCAAACCACTCCCTGGAAGTTCCCCGCTGTTCCCAAGCTGGGAAAATCCTCAAAATTAACCCTAAAAAACCAAAATTAATTCACCAAATTAGCCTGGAAAAGGCAGGAAAAAGCAGGAAAATCCCATTGCAGGGAGGGAAATCCCATCAATAAATGCCATCAAATAATGCTGTTCCCAAAAGCTGCTCTGAATTCCCAAAAACCTGCTCAGAATTCCTCAAATCCCTCTGCTATTCCCCAAAACCTGCTCTGAATCACCCCAAACCTGCTCTGAAATCCCCAAAACCTGCTCTGAATTCCTCAAATACCTCTGCTATTCCCAAAAGCTGTTCTGAATTCCCAAAACCTGCTCTGAATTCCCCAAATCCATCCCAAAAATTTCCAAACCAGTTCCTCACTGTTCCCAAGCTGGGACAATCCTCAAAAATAACCCTAAAAAACTAAAATTAATTCACCAAACGAGCCTGGAAAAGGCAGCAAAAATCCCATTGCAGGCAGGGAAATCCCATCAATAAATGCCATCAAATAATGCTGTTCCCAAAAGCTGCTCTGAATTCCCAAAATCTGCTCTGAAATCCCAAAAACTGCTCTGAATTCCCAAAAGCTGTTCTGAATTCCCCCAAACCTGCTCTGAATTCCCCAAATCCATCCCAAAGAATTCCAAACCAGTTCCTCACTGTTCCCAATCTGGGGCAATCCTCAAAATTAACCCAAAAAACCAAAATTAATTCACCAATGGAGCCTGGAAAAAGCAGGGAAAAACAGGAAAAAGCAGGGAAAAGCAGGGAAAAACAGGGAAAAGCAGGGAAAAACAGGGAAAAACAGGGAAAAACAGGGAAAAACAGGGAAAAACAGGGAAAAACAGGGAAATCCCATTGCAGACAGGAATAAATTCAGGAATGACCCCAGACCCACCTTGGGGTGCTCGTGGCCGGGGGCCAGGGAGGCGTTCAGGGGCTCCGGGGGTTCCTTGCGGCCCTTCCTGCCCCTCCCGGCCCCTGCAGGACCCGCCTGGGGCCAGAGCAGCCACAGCAGCAGCAGCAGCCAGCGGCAGCGCCCCATGCTGGGAATGGGGGCCAAAAAATCCCAATTTATCGGGGTGGGGTTAAGGAGTCAGGGGGGAAATCCTTAAATATCAAAAAAATTGGATTTGTGGCCCAAAAAATCCCAATGGACCAGGGTGGGATCAAGGAGTGAGGGGGGAAATTGTTCAGAAGTGAAGGGAAGTTGGATTTGTGACCAAAAAATCCAAATTTATCAAGTCAGGGTCAAGGAGTCAGGCAGGGAATCCTTAAGGATCAAAAAAAATCAGATTTGTGTCCCAAAAAATCCCAAAGAACCAGGGTTGGATCAAGGAGCCAGGTGGGAACTCCCTAAGGATCAAAAAAATTGGATTTGTGTCCAAAAAATCCAAATTTATCAGGTCAGGATCAAGGAGTCAGGTGGGAAATCCTTAATAATCCAAGAAATCGGATTTGTGTCCCAAAAAATCCCAATGGACCAGGGTGGGATCAAGGAGCCAGGTGGGAAATCCTTAAGGATTAAGAAAAATCAGATTTGTGTCCTAAAAAATCCAAATTTATCAAGTCAGGATCGAGGAGTCAGGTGGGAAATGGTCCAGAAGTGAGGGGAAATTTGATTTGTGTCCAAAAAAATCCCAATTTATCAGGGTGGGATTAAGAAGTCAGGGGGGAAATCCTTCAGGACCAAAAAAAAAAAAGGATTTGTGTCCCAAAAAATTCCAATGGACCAGGGTGGGATCAAGGAGTCAGGGAGGGAATTGTTCAGAAGTGAGGGAAAATTGGATTGGTGTCCGAAAAATCTGAGTTTATCAAGTGAGAAATCCTTAAGGATCCAAAAAAAATTGGATTTGTGACCAAAAAATCCCAATTTATCAGGTCAGGATCAAGGAGTCAGGTGGGGAATCCCTAAGGATCAAAAAAATCAGATTTGTGGCCCGAAAAATCCCAATGGATCAGGGTGGGATCAAGGAGCCAGGTGGGAAATCCTTAAGGATTAAGAAAAATCAGATTTGTGTCCTAAAAAATCCAAATTTATCAAGTCAGGATCAAGGAGTCAGGTGGGAAATTGTTCAGGACCAAAAAAAAAAGGATTTGTGTCCAAAAAATCCCAATGGACCAGGGTGGGATCAAGGAGTCAGGGGGGAAAATCCTTAAGGATTAAGAAAAATCAGATTTGTGTCCTAAAAAATCCAAATTTATCAAGTCAGGATCGAGGAGTCAGGTGGGAAATGGTCCAGAAGTGAGGGAAAATTGGATTTGTGTCCCAAAAAAAATCTGAATTTATCAAGTCAGGATCAAGGAGTCAGGTGGGAAATCCTCAAGGATCCAAAAAAATCGGATCTGTGTCCAAAAAAATCCAAATTTATCAGGTCAGGATCAAAGAGTCAGGTGGGAAATGGTCCAGAAGTGAGGGAAAATTGGATTTGTGTCCAAAAAATCCAAATTTATTAGGTCGGGATCGAGGAGTCAGGTGGGAAATTGTTCAGGACCAAAAAAAAAAGGATTTGTGTCCAAAAAATCCCAATGGACCAGGGTGGGATCAAGGAGTGAGGGGGGAAAATCCTTAAGGATCAAAAAAAAAATTCTGGATTTGTATCCAAAAAAATCCAAATGAAGCAGGTCAGGATCAAGAAGCCAGGTGTGAAATCCTTCAGGAGCAAAAAAAAATTGGATTTGTGACCAAAAAATTCAAATTTATCAGGTCAGGCTCGAGGAGCCAGGTGGGAAATTCTTGAGGACCAAAAAAATTTTGATTTGTGCCCAAAAAATCCAAATTTATCAGGTCAGGATCGAGGAATCAGATGTGAAATCCTCCAGGAGCGATAAAAAAAAATCAGATTTGTCTCTGAAATAAATCCAAATGAACCAGGGGAGAAGGATCCAAGTGGTCACCAAAAAAAATCCGGATTTGTGTCCAAAAAAATCCAAATTTCAGAAGGAGACAAAGGAAAAAATCCGGATTTGTGTCCAAAAAAATCCAAATTTCAGAAGGAGACAAAGGAAAAAATCCGGATTTGTGTCCAAAAAAATCCAAATTTCAGAAGGAGACAAAGGAAAAAATCCGGATTTGTGTCTAAAAAATCCAAATTTCAGAAGGAGACAAAGGAAAAAATCCGGATTTGTGTCCAAAAAAATCCAAGTTAAGTCAGGATCGAGGAGCCAGGTGGGAAATGGTCCAGGAGCAACAAAAACCAAAGAAATCCAAATGAACCGGGTGAGAAGGATCCAAAAAAATTAAAAATCCAAATTTCAGAAGGATCCAAAGGAAAAAATCCGGATTTGTGTCCAAAAAATCCAAATTTCAGAAGGATCCAAATGAAAAAAATCTGGATTTGTGTCCAAAAAGTCCAAATTCCAGAAGGATCCAAAGGAAAGAAATCCAGATTTGTATCCAAAAAATCCAAATTTCAGGAGGATCCAAAGGAAATCCTTCAGGTTCAAAAAAAAATTTGGATTTGTGTCCAAAAAATCCAAATTCCAGGAGGATCCAAAGGAAAAAAATCCAGATTTGTGTCCAAAAAATCCAAATTTCAGGAGGATCCAAAGGAAATCCTTCAGGTTCAAAAAAAAATTTGGATTTGTGTCCAAAAAATCCAAATTTCAGAAGGATCCAAACGAAAAAAATTTGGATTTGTGTCCAAAAAATCCAAATTCCAGAAGGATCCAAAGGGAAAAGTTCAGATTTGTGTCCAAAAAATCCAAATTCCAGAAGGATCTGAGGGAAATCCTTCAGGTTAAAAAAAAATTTGGATTTGTGTCCAAAAAATCCAAATTCCAGAAGGATCCAAAGGAAAAAAATCCAGATTTGTGTCCAAAAAATCCAAATTTCAGGAGGATCCAAAGGAAATCCTTCAGGTTCAAAAAAAAATTCGGATTTGTGTCCAAAAAGTCCAAATTTCAGGAGGATCCAAAGGAATAAAATCCAGATTTGTGTCAAAAAAATCCAAATTTCAGGAGGATCCAAATGAAAAAAATCCAGATTTGTGTCCAAAAAATCCAAATTTCAGAAGGATCGGAGCAGCCAGGAGTGAAATCCTTCAGCATCCAAAATAAAATTCTGGATTTGTGTCCAAAATATCCAAATTCCAGGAGGATCCAAAGGAAAAAAATCCAGATTTTTGTCCAAAATTTCCAAATTCCAGCAGATCCTCGGGCTGGAGAAGGCGGAGCTGAATTTCTTTGGAATTCTGGGAGGATCTGGGATTCCTCTGGACGTGGGGGCTGCTCTGGGCCCAAACCCGGTTTGGAACCGGTTTTAAAGGCTCTCAGTGCCCCCAAATCTGGTTTGAAACCGGTTTCACTCTGCTTCCCTTAATCCAGTTTGAAACTGGTTTCACTCTGTCCCCCCAAATGAGGCTTGGAACCGGTTTTAAAAGTGCTCAGCACCCCAAATTTGGGCTTGAAACCGGTTTTATTCTGCCCCTTCTGACCGCCTTAATCCAGTTTGAAACCGGTTTCACTCTGTCCCCCCAAATGAGGCTTGGAACCGGTTTTAAAGGGGCTCAGCACCCCAAATTTGGGCTTGAAACCGGTTTTATTCTGCCCCTTCTGACCCCCTTAATCCGGTTTCAAACTGGTTTTACTCAGTCCTCTCTACTCCCCTGAAATTTGATTTAAAATTGGTTTCACTCTGCCCACCAAATTGGGATCGAAACCGGTTTTAAAGGGTCTCAGCACCCCAAATTCGGGCTTGAAACTGGTTTTATTCTGCCCCTTCTGACCCCCTTAATCCAGTTTGAAACCAGTTTCACTCTGTCCCCCAAACGGGGCTGGAAACTGGGTTTTAAAGCGCTCAGGTCCCCCAAAATCCGGCTTGAAACCAGTTTCACTCTGCCCCCCCAAATGGGGCTGGAAACCGGTTTTAAAGGGTCTCAGCACCCCAAATTCGGGCTTGAAACCGGTTTTATTCTGCCCCTTCTGACCCCCTTAATCCAGTTTGAAACTGGTTTTACTCTGGACCCTCAAATGGGGCTTGAAATTGGTTTTAAAGGGTCTCAGTGTCCCCAAAATCCGGCTTGAAACTGGTTTTACTCTGCCCCTTCTGACCCTCTTAATTCGGTTTGAAACTGGTTTCACTCTGCTCCCCCCAAGCCAGATTTAAAACCGGTTTCACTCTGACCCCCAAATGGGGCTTGAAACCGGTTTTATTCTGCCCTTTCTGACCCCCTTAATTCGGTTTGAAACCGGTTTTACTCTGCTTCCCTAAATCGGATTTCAAACCGGTTTTAAAGGCTCTGAGCGCCCCCAGATCGGGTTTAAAGCCGGTTCTAAAGGTCCTGGCAGGTGCAGCGATCCCAGCTGAGCCCGAGCTCCTCCTCAGGCGGGGCTTTGCCTTGAGCCCGGCCCAGCCCTGGCCGCCATCCCCTGCATCCCCATCCGGGAAGTTAGCTCCCGGAGTAGATCCGGAAAGGCTCCAAAATCGCACCTATTCTCATCCCCTTTCCCGCTGACCACAAGTGCACCTTCTCGCCGATGCAATGCGCCGAGGTGAGAATCAGGAGCTGCACAGCGTCTTTGTCTTTGACCTGTCGTTCATCTACAGCATGAAGATCCTCTCATGCCTAGCCCCGCTGATGATGCTAATGAAACTCGCCTCAGAAGGTCCCACTAAAACAAATACCAAAACTACCTTATCGAGACACTCTCCAAACCTGAAGCAGACTAAATGCGCCTCAGATTGCCCAATATAGAAGCTTAAAGACATGCCCTCACCATCGCGCCTACAACGTTTCTATATTCCAACATTCTGCCACGCAGCTCCAAATCACCCCAAATTCCACTCCCCATGAGTAGACCTATCGCCAAGATATGCCCGTAAACTATCTGATGAGTAAATCCTCCACCCCTCCAATCTGATCAAATCCTCTCCCCTGTCTACGACCACATAAACCACTATACTAAAGAGAAAGAAATCTTGCCTCTCTAGAGTCCCTCTAATATAGTAAAATCATGTAGATATGCTCGTCTCTGACTACTTCCATACAAGTATGTTTTTCCTACTCAGGATCGCCAAAAATAAATCCTCTCTCCAAAGGGCTGTGCTAGAGAAATATACACCACCTCCGCTCGAACCCAAAAGAGCAATACCACTCAAGATCCAGCAAATAATAACAACCTTGCCCTCAACTCTACGCCATGACATCTTCCCTCCCCTTTCACACCTGCGAAGATAAGAATATGCCCACTCCTAGAGATCCAAACACCTAACATCCATCTCAGATCCTCACCAACAAATCTACAACTCCCTACCACAATCCGCAAACAGATAGATCCAGATCCCATATTTAAAGAAATGCTTGTCGATATCCCATCAAAAACCTCACCCTCTCAAAGCACTCTCGCACCCAAAGAGCTCAGAAGGCTGTCCATGCGTTGTCAGAGATATTGCCCAATAACAATAGAAATTCCTCTCCAAGCAGCACAATATATAAAAGAAATCACACTCTCACAAGCCCCAAATTCCTCTGCGCAGATCACACTCAAATGTAAATTATTTAATCCACTAACAGAATCCCGACCAACAAATTATAAATCCCATACATCATCTTGTCGCTCAAGATGTAAAGTGGACCTTTCACCCATCTCATAATTATATTAATTAATTCCCTCACACCCCGCGAGCTATATACAAAATCCATCGAGATACCTCATATAAAGCATATTAAATCCTCTCACACTATCTCCATCCTATATACGATCACCCACCTCACCAATTCGCGCTTGCGACAATCCCGCCAAAATGAAGGAGCAGCACTCTTGAATCGCCTTTACAAGATATCTCCCAAAAGAAATCTCACCAAGCCCTGCATTCACCCCACAAAGACCCTTTGCGCTCCCCAGTATTTCTCGCACCGACACAAAAATAAATCCCTCAAGCACCACTCCTGAAGAATGGAGAACCCCTACGAGAATCCAGATAAGAAGAATGGCACGCACACAGTGCTTCAGAGCGCACAGAAACAGAGACTTTAGAATCGCACTAGCACAAGCAGCCGACAAACGAGCCTTAGTGAGAAATCCCCCATCGCTCGTGCTAGCGATGGCCAAAAATAAACCGCTCACCCCCAAAAGAAATTTCCCCCTCACGCCTCCCGCTGCCCATATGAGAAACATGTCAATCCTACACCCCATATATGAGTATAATCCGTCACACGCCCGACCAACGTAGAATCGCTCATCTTCCGATGGCCAAAAAGTAATCCCGCCTACACCCCCCAAAAGGAAGATCCCTCGAGCCTCCAAAAGATAAAATCCGCTCAGATCCCAAAAAAATAAAGGCCCTCATACCCCAAAGAAATCCTCAGATCCCAAAAGAAAATCCTTCGATCCCAAAAAAATAAATCCCTACACCCCAAAAGGAAATCCTCAATCCCAAAAAATAAATCCTCAGATCCCAAAAGAAATCCTCAGATCCCAAAAAATAATATCCCTCACCCCCAAAAGAAATCCCTTCAGATCCCAAAAGAATAAATCCCTCAGATCCCAAAAAGAAAAATCCTTCAGATCCCAAAAAATAAATCCCTCACACCCCAAAAAGAAATCCCTCAGATCCCAAAAAATAGGATAGTCCCGTGCACACCACCAAACGAAAGTCCTCGACCACCCAAAAGGGAAAGATCCCCAGGCTCACAGGATCCCTAGAAAGAAATCCTTCAGATCCCAAGAAAATAAACATGCCCTTCAGCACCCCAAGGCACGAAAGCAGCTAGTACCCTCCGAGCCTCAGCCGCCAGCAAATGAAGTCCCTGGAGGATGGCCCACTACAATTGTAGCTCACTCCTTGTCCACGATCCCAAAAAAGTCTTACTCATCCCCAGACATCTACATCTCTATTAATAACCCCACAAAGTGCCACTATCAGGCTCGCCAAGAAACAAAACAAGAAATCCCCCCCCAGGCAGACCACAAAACCCCCAGAGCTAGGACCACGCAAGAGCCTCATGACTGAGGGTCGCCAAGAGAACGCCACAACAGAAATCTCTCACACCTCAAACACCTCCAAGACCCTTCATGATCCCCAAACGCCAAACCCTCAGATGGCCAAATCCAAATCTGTCACACCCCGAAAAGCAAAATCCTTCACCCCCCCAAAAAATTCCCTTCAGATGCCCAAACCCGAAAACCTTCAGATCCTTAACCCCAAATCCCTCGCAGATCCCCGAAACCCCAAAATCCTCAGATCCCAAAGAACAAAATCCTTCAGATCCCACAAAGCAAATCCTCACGTTCCCAAAAACAATCCATCACACCCCAAAACCCAAATCTTTCATGATCCCAAAAAGAAGAGTCCCACTTCCACTTAAATCGACAAAAAAATCCGCTGTCCACACCTCGCGAAAACCCAAATCTCTCAGATCCAAAAAAACAAACGCTTGCAGCCACCTCAGAAAACAGAATTCCCCTTCAGATACCTAGAAAGCCCCATCATCCTATCATGATCGAGACAATAAATCCACAAGTATCACATGAAACAAGAATCTCTCGACCACAGCCCGGCAGACCCCCACTGACTAAGTGCGCGTTCAACTATGCCGAATACCACCTCACAAATTGCCACTCATAGTCCCATAAACTAGACCCAAAGATCGACCATCCCTGACCCCAAAAAACGCCAAATCCTTCAAATCCCGAAAATAATCCCACACTTCCCAAGAATTCCAGATCCCCCACACCCCCAAACCCGAAATCCTTCAGATCCCAAAAAACAAACCCTCACACCCCAAGAGAAACAATAGCGTCACCTCTAGCGTACCGCGTCGCAAATGAGGAAAAACAAGATCCCCTCAGATCCAAAACCCCAAATCCTTCAAGATCCAGAAAAATAAAATCCACACATTCCCAAAAGATGCCAGAATTGTCGCACACCCACCGCAACGTATGGTACACTCTCAGGCTAGGTCCAAGACTACCACAACTCCCGAGGACAACTCACGCCCAAAGTCGCTTCAACTGATGCCCTACTAAAAACAAAGATCCTACACCCCAAATCCCAATATCCTTCAGATCCCAAAAAAAACAAATCTCTGCTAACCCCAAAAACTCCAAGATCCTTCAGATCACCAAAAACCAATAATCCCTGCGTACGAGCGACCTCAAATACTCACCAGAATCCCAAAAACAAAAAGTGTCCTCACACCGCCAAACCCGCAATGGATCCCCAAGACCAAACGCCCCGACTCCTCGGCAACCGACAGCTTGAGCGCTACAGTCGAACCCTGCCGCGACGCTTGGGCCCTACCGTGAGGAGAGACCACAAGCGGGGAACGTTCACGAGAGTGTTATTCCTCTCGCTTCGAACTTTGCCCTAAGGTGACGAGCAGCGGAGATCCCGAGCTGTCAGGGCAGGAATTCCCGCGAGTTCCCCAGCCCCGCTAATTCCTGGGCCGAGAACAATCACCATGGCGTGAAAGAGTAGTCCCGGAAAGTAAGTATCTGCGAGAGTTAGATGATAGAGAATTCAAGAAACTGGAGAAGTGTGATGCCAAACAGAATTCCAGGCAGAATAATTCCGGACAGAATTATTACCAGGCAGAATTCCAGGAAAAAAATTCCGGGAACAGAATAAATGCCAGAGATAATTCCAGCCAGAATAATTCCGGATAGAATTCCAGGGAAAAAATCCCGGCAGTAATTTCCAGAGAGAATAATATCCACGCAGTCAGCGAAAATAAATCCGAGAGATTCCAGGAAAATTCCAAGATAAAACAGATGAGAGACTAGAGGAAGGTAAAATTCCTTGACAGATAGATATCCGGACAGAATTATTCCGGCAGATCTAGAAACTTGATTTAGGAAGAATTCCGGACTAGAATAAATCCAGGTCACAAAAATGCGCGGACGAGAAGATGTCCAGGTAGAAAATCCCGGACCAGATCCCAGAATTTTCACCCCGGGCATCATCTATGGGGAGGTCCCGCGGCCTCATCATCCCCTGGCGCCTCCTCTCCCGAGAGTTTTCATCGACTCCAACGCTGAAAACAAGTAGGAGAAAGAAAACAGGTGAAATAAAAAAACGATAGAAGGGGAGGAGGAGAGCGAGCGAGAGACGGGAGGGGGCGGCGCCCGCTCCGCGACATCCTTATCCCGGGAAATCACCGGACATTGGAGATCGGGATCGCGGCGTCCCGTGCCCTCTGTGAACAGATCAGGCTGGGCTGCCCCGGGTGACGAAGAGTTTCGGACTAGGTTCCGGGAAATTGCGAGAGCGCGTCCGGGACTATGTCTGGCGGGCTGGGGGATCCATCCGGCGGGAACAGAGCGTGAGATTTCCCGGAGGTTTAGTCACTTTCACTTGCCTGGAGATAGCGTTGAGCCTTGAGATGTCCTCTACGAGAATACCGAGCTAGAATTCCCAATAAGGATTTGCGCATGTTTGAGCCATGCGATGCAGAATTTCCGAGTTATTTCCGGTGGAAAGTGGGGACAGAAGTAATCCCCTGATTTATTTCCACTGGCCATGACAGCAGCAGCAAGATGTCCCGGAGTTCCCATTTCCGCATGTGCCCATTCCCACTTATTTGGCAAAGAATCTTGGGCTGTGCCAGTGTGGAATATTCTTGGATTTGGATATCCAAAGCAGTTAATTTCCTGCGTGTGATGAATACTGGTGGCAGAAATCCCCGAATTTACTTCCCTTGCCCTGGATGGGCAAGAGAATCCATGTTTGACAGAGCAGACTGTGCACAGAACTGGGTCTGCTGCCAATTTGGACAATCTCTCTCGTGTATAAAACTGTTGGGA
>JAJEOU010001642.1:0-26032 GCA_021534815.1 Acrocephalus arundinaceus
ATTCGCGTCCCGGTACCCGGGGCCGCCGCCCGCGCCCGCCGCGCGCGCAGGGGAACGGGCGCGCGCCAGCGCCCCTCCCCCCTCCCCTCCCCGCCACGCCCACCAGCCTCTCTCTCATTGGCCGGCCGAGCCCGCGCATGCAAATCCGCTCGGCTCCCATTGGTCCGGCCGCTCGCGTATGCAAATGAGGGCGCTCCCCCCCCGCCCCCGCCCCGCTCCTCCCCCGCGCTCTCTCGCGGCCGACGCGTATGCAAATGAGCGGGGGGGTTCCCGCCCCCGCCAAGAGCGCTCATTGGGCGACCGGGGAGACCGTATGCAAATGAGAGGGGGCGCCCCCCCAAAGGCGCCCCCGCGGTGCGCGCGCAGCGCGAGGAGAGGCCACGCCCACTCCCCTTTAGAGAGGCCACGCCCACTCCGAGCTCAGCGAGGCCACGCCCACTCCTGAGGCCTCGAGGCCACGCCCCTTCCGAGCGAGGGGAGGCCACGCCCACTCCGCGCGCGGAGGGAACGGGGGAGGCCGTGACGTCACCGCGAGGTGAAAGTGACGTCAGCGCGGACATAAAACCGGCGCGGCGGAGCCCAAGACTCGCTCTGACGTCACCGTGACGTCAGCACGAGATCTCCAGAATATTATGACCGCACACGGCAGCCCTGACTCACAGTGACGTCAGCACGGCTCGGTATCTCCATCTCAACACAGCTCTGACATCACTGTGACATCATCGTGACGCTACAACTCCACCGTGTCACCCCTGGTGCTGCTCTGACGTCACCAACACACAGTGACCCACCACAACAGCCCTGGTACTGCTCTGATATCACTGTGACGTCACTGTGACGTCACCACAACAGAACAACCTGTCACAACAGCTCTAACCCCGCTGTGACATCACCGCTGTGACATCACTATGACACTGCCATGACGTCATCACTGTGACATCACATTGACAGTGCTGTGACGTCACCATGACCTTGCTGTGACTTCGCTGTGACGTCACCGCTGTGACATCACCCTGACCCCGCTGTGACCTCAGTGTGACACTGCTGTGACATCACTGTGACATCACCCTGGCACTGCCTTGACCTCACCATGATGCACCAACCCTGCTCCAAGCCCTGATGTCACCGTGACACCCCTGTGATGTCACCCCCCCTCTGATGTCACCTGTGATGTCATCGCGCCCCGGCCGTCACCTCCCGCCCCCCAAAAATCCCCCGAAGTTCCTCCCAAATCTCCCACAAATCTTTCACAAATCCCTGCAAAACTGCCCCAAACTCCCGCAAACTCCCCCAAATTCTCCCAAACTCCCTCCAACTCCACCCCAGACCCCCCAAATCCCCCTAAAACCACCCCAAAACTCCCCCAAACCCATCCAAACTCCCCCAAACTCTCCCAACCCCACTCCAGACCCCCCAAACTCCCCCCAAAACTCCACCTAACCCCCCCAAACCCTCCCCAGACCCCCTCAAATCCCCCTAAGATCACCCCAAAACTCTCCCAAACTCCCCAAATCCCCCCAACCCCACCCCAGACCCCACCCCAGACCCCCAAATTCCCCCCAACCCACCCAGAACCCCCAACCCACCCCAGACCCCCAAACCCCCAACCCCCCCAACCCCCCCAGACCCCCCAAATCCCCCCCCGTACCTGTGCCGGGCCGGCCCATCACGATCTCCTTGCGGGGCGCCGCGGGGCTCCCGAAATCTCCGGGCACGAGGAGCGGCAGCAGCGCGGCGGGGGAGGGGTGGAAGGCCACGGGGTGCAGGGGGGGCCCCCCGAAGGACGGGTGGGGGGCGGGGGGCGCTCCCCGCTCCTGGGGGGCGGCGGGGACGGGCGGGGGGCGGCTCGGGGGTCGCAGGCGCCCGGCGTTGATGGGGACGGGAGCGGCCAGGGAGGATTTTTGGGGAGGGGGCAGCGGGCGGGGCCGGGAGGGGGAGGGGTGAGCGGGGTGAGGATGATGATGGTGGTGGTGGTGAGGATGATGAGGCTCCGGTAAAGGCACCTCGGGGTTGCGAACGATCACCGGAGAGCCCCGAGGCACCGCCGGGACTCTGCGGGCACCGGGGCCGGGGTCTGCGGTCAAACCGGCGGGGGAACGGGGGAGAAAAGCGGGGAGAGGGCGCGGAACATCCCCCCTCCCCCACCCCCGCCGCCAGCCCCTCCCCCACCGCCGCCCCCACCCCCATCCTGCGGCTCGGCCGGGTCCCCCTTGCGCTTCCCGGGGCTCAGCGGCACCGTGAAGGTTTGGAACACCGGCGGGACACCGGAGGGCGGCCGGGGCCGGGGAGGAGGAGGCGGAGGAGGAGGAGGAGGAGGAGGAGGAGGGCTCAGACCTTCCCCGGGTCTCGGGGTCCCGGCGCTCAGGTGGCGGCCGCGGGCTCGGGGCGAGGCGGTGACCGGGCTGAAATTGGCCGGGCGGAACCCGAAAAGCGGCGAAGGTGACGGGGACGGGGTGGGAGAAAACGGGGATTGAGTGGAAGCCGGAGAAAAACTCGGGGTGCCCGAGCGGGAACTGCCCAGCGACACCAACATCACGGCGGCCTCGCACTCGTCGAACTCGAACCGGGACAAATCCGGGTTAGGAGCGGGAGGAACCGAATGGGGACCCCCGAGACGACCCCGACCGTCGCCGTCGCTTTCCCTGGAAGTTTCGTCGCCCCATTCGAAATCGGCGCTGCCTCCTCGCTGCTGAGCGACCCCCGGGGGTCCCGGCCGGCCCTCGGGGAGCCCCTCGAGCTCCTTGGTGCGCATGGAGAGGTGGCGGGAGCAGAAGCCGCGGCGCTGCGACTCCTTGGTGCAGCCGTCCCGCGAGCAGAGCCGCCGCCACTGCTTCCCGTTGAATTTCTTGCGGATCCCGTTGGGCGTGCAGACCACGTCGCCTTTTTTGTATTTGGGCTGCGGAGTCCCCGAGGGTTGAGGAGGGGGGACGGAGCTTGGGGGAGCCCCGGGACGTGCAGGAGGTGGAGGCGGAGGAGCCGAGCTCAGCTTGGAAACTTCAGCGTCCTCCGGTTGTCGCGGCGCTGCTTCATCCTCCTCATCCTCGGCGTTTTCGGGGTGCGGGGGCCACGGGGGGCGCAGCAGGCGGAGCCCCGAGCGCGGGACCCACACGGGGGGCGCGGGGGGCGGCGGAGCGAAGCGGACCCGGTACGAGGGAGGTTTGGCGCTCACCTCCACCACCGTGCCCGGTCTGTAAAGGGTCTCGGCGGGATCCAAACGAGCGCAAACCGCCGTGCCCACCCCTAAAGCTCCGGCCGGGGGGGTGGCGTCTAAAACCACGGCCGGGGGGTCCCCCAAAAACCCCCCCTGGAGAAAAGTCAAGCCTCGGTCACCGGCGAATTGAACGCCGAGTTCGTGCCCGCGGCGGAGCTGCTTGAGAACGGCGGGGCGGAAAACTCCGTCCCTGCGGGCCAGGACGCGCTGGCAGCGGAGCCGCCGGAACGCGGCTTCCAGAGCCGGGCCGGGATCCCCGGGAACGGAACCGGGAACGGAACCGGGACCGACACCGACACCGGGGGGGTCTCCCGGGGGTGCGGGGTGCGCCCCGCCGCCCCCCTCGTCCGCGGAGTGTTCGCTGGCCGTGTCCGTGCTGGAGCAGCCGCTGCCGGGGGGGTCCAGCAGGGACGAGGGGGGCTCGTCCGAGGGGTCCTCGGAGCTCGGGGGGGGTTTCTTGCGGGGGGCGCGGGATTTGAAGGTGGTGGTCTTGCGGCTGGGGGGGGGAGGGGAGGAGGAGGAGGAGGAGGAAGGCGGGGTGGGGTGGGGAGGGGGGGAGGGGGGTGGTGGAAGGGGGAGGGGCGGCGGGGGGTCGGGGAGGTTGGGGGGGTCGGGCTCGGGGGGTTTGGGGGGTTTGGGGCGGTGCGGGGGGGGAGGGCGGCGCGGGGGGCTGAGGAGGAGGAGGAGGAGGAGGAGGAAGAGGAGGAGGAGGAAGAGGAGGAGCCGCCGGCCTTCCTCGCCGGCTTCATCGTCCTCCCGCCGGGCCGGCGCCGCGGGGTCCTGCGGGGACACACGGGGGGGGGAGGGGAGGGGGGGGTCACCCCAAAATTCTCACCGGGTGACACTGGGGGGGGTGGGGGAGGGGCGCTGTCCTCTGACCCCCCCCAAAAACCCGCGGGGGGAGGGGTGACAACCCCCGACCCCCCCCCAAAACTGAGCCGGGACACCTCGGGGGGGGAGGGGAGCGCCCCAAAATTGGGGCCGGGGGGAGGGGAGGGGTCACGGCCTCCCCCTCCCCTCCCCCCCGTGTCCCGCTGGGTGACACCGGGGGGGTCCCGGGTGACATTTGGGGGGGGTCACCCCAACCCCTCCCCCCCCAGCACCCTAAACTTTGGGGGGAGGGGGGGACACCCCAAGGCGGGGGGGGGGCACTTTCCGGGGGGGCTCCGCCCCCTCCCCGGGGGTGACACGTCACGAAACCCCTCCCCCGCGCCCCTCCCCCTCTCCGCCCCTTTTGGGGGTCCCGGGACCCCCCCCGGACCCCCCTCCCCGGTACCTGCGCCCCCCCCGCGGCCGCCGGGCCCGCGGGAGCCCCGTTTTACTCCGGCCGACAAAATGGTGAATGAACCGGGAGCAGCCGCGGCCGCGGCCAATCAGCGCCCACAACCGCCTGATTGACAACCCCGCCGCCCAATCAGCGCCGCGCTTTGCCCGCCGGCGTCCCGCCCCCCCGGCGCTGACAGTGCCCAATCACGGCGCGCCGGGGGCGGGGTTTGGAGTACAGTAACCAATCAGAAACGCTGTGGGCGTGGCCAGGGCCGCGTCCGGGCTTGTTTACCTTGCGGGGTCTGAGGGGAGGGGGCGGGGCCGCGCGGTGCACGCCGGGATCGCGCCCCCCGCCCGCGGCCTACAACTCCCGGCGTGCCCCGCGCCGCGCGGGGCCCCACGGGAAGGCGAGTCCGGCCTGGACTCCAACTCCCGGCGTGCCCCGCGCGGCCCCGCCCACCCCCTCAGCTCCCCCCCACCCCCCCCGCGGGTCCGGCTCTGAGGGGGGGAGGGGCGGCCGCGCCCCCCCCGCTGAACACGGAGGGGGGAGGGGAGCGGGGGGGTTTTGCATGCGGTTTGCATCTCATTAGCATGTCATTAGCATATTGATGAGCTCACCCGGCGGCCGCTCCCGGCGCCTCCGGCCCCGTCCGGGCCCCTCGCGCTTCCCCTCAGCAACAGCGGAGCCGCCGCCGGCAGCGGCCAATCAGCGGCCGCGCCGGCCCGCAGGCCACGCCCACCCCGCCCCCCACGTGGGACCGGAGGGGGCGTGGTCAGGGCCGGCCAATGGCGAGCCGGGGCGGCCGAGCGATGAGGTCACCGCGGCGCGTCCCTATTGGCCGGCGGGATTGGCCAATCAGCGCGCGGCCCGGCGGGGTTGGGGGGGCGTGTGTGACACGCTGGAGCCCTCGAGGCCCCGCCCCTTTCCGGGTGAACACGCCCCCTTTATTACCGACCACGCCTCTTTAATTGTTGGCCCCGCCCCCTCCCCGCGCATGCGCCCCGCGCTGCCTCAGTTCCCCTTTAGCCCCTCCCCCATTCAAGCTCCGCCCCCTGGGCCGGTTTGGGGGCGTGTCCGACCCGAGTGGGCGTGTCCAGCCCCGCCCCCGCCGCCGCTTTTCCGCCGCTCATTAACCGCGGGGGAAGCTGAATAATTAATGAGGTTAATTATAGCCCCGCGCCGTGGGGGAGGGGCGGCGGCGCCAGCGAGGGGGGGCGGGGAGGAGGAGGGGGGAGGGGGCGTGGCCTCGTCCACGTGCGGCTCCCACGTGCCCCAAACCGCCCCGCCCCCTTTCTCCTTACCCCCCTCCCCCCCCAAAACCCCCCCAGGGGGGTCCCCCAGGGGTGGGGGAGGGGCCGCAGGGGTCTCCAACTCCCTCCCCTCCCCCACCCTTCCCTGACCCCCCCAAATTTTTGGCGCGCGGCTCCTTTAAGCGCGGTGGGCGTGGCCTGGCGGCGCGGTGGGCGTGGTTCGGTTGCCATGGAGACGCGGCCCCGGCGCTGGGCGGGGCTGGGGGAGGGGCCAGGGGCGTGTCCGGGCGGGGGTGGGGGAGGGGCGGAGGAGGAGGGGGTGCCGAGGGGGGGGGGGGCGCCGCGATCGCGACGGCGGCGGCAGCGGAGCCATGAAGACTCCGGCGGACGCAGGTGGGAACTGCGGGGCGCCCCCTCCCCCCCCCCCACCGCGGGGTTTTTTCGAGGGGGGGGAGGGGGAGATGCGGGGGGGGGGGAGAAACTTTTTTTGGGGGGGGGGATCCCCCCCCCACGCGGGAGGAGGGGGGGGAGGGGAGGAACTTTGCCCTCCCCCCTCCCCCCCCCTTTTCGGGCTCCGATCCCCAAACTTTCCCCCCCCCCTCCCCCTCCCCCCACGTGGGGCCCCACGCGCGTGACCCTCCCCTCCCCCCACCCCCCCGAGATTTGAGTTGGGGGGGGTCTGACCCCCCCGCCCCTCCCCCACCCTTTCCCACGGGCTCCGCCGGAGTTTCGGGACCTGTTGCTTCCCCTCCCCCACACCGCCCCCCCCTTGAAATCCGCGCGCTGCGTGGGGGGGGGAGGGGGAGGGGCTGACCCCCCCTCCCCCACCCCTCCGGATTCCCACGCGGGGGGGGCTCCTCCCCTCCCCCCCCGCGCGCGTGGGGGGTGGGTGGGGGAGGGGCGCTGCCACGTTGTGTGTTTTGGAAGGAGGAGGGGGAGGGGCCGAGCCCCTCCCCCCCCCCGCGCGGGTTCGGAGGCGGTTAGGGCGTTAATTAACGCGGGGGGGGCTTAATTAACCCTTAATTAGCGCCGCTTTAATTAACCCGGGATCTCCCCCCCCCATTCACCCCCTCCCCCCCTCTCAGGACCCGCCCGGGCCCGTTCAAATTTGTCCCCTCCCCCCTCCCGTAGCTCAGGCCACGCCCCCTCCCCTTTAACCCCGCCCCCGGACACGCCCCCGCACCCCCAAACCTGCGAGCGCCCCCTGGCGGGCGGGGCGGGACCCCCAAAACTTGGGAGGGGGGAGGGGCCGAGTTTGGGGGGGAGGGGCCGAGTTCGGGGGGTGGGGGAGGGGAGGGGGCGCAAAGTTTGGGGAAGATCCCGAAAGTTTCGGGGGCGCCAAATTTGGGGGTCCCGGGGGCGTTTTGGGGGTCCCGGGATCATTTTTGGGGGTCCCCAACCCTCTTTGGGGTCGGATTTGGGGTCCCCCTCTCATTTTGGGGGTCCCCCACTCATTTTGGGGCCCTTCCGGGGATCCCTGAGAGGTTTTTGGGTCCCCGAGTTGTTTTTGGGGCCATTCCTGGGGATTTTGGGGTCCCAGTCCCAGTTTCGGGGGTCCCTAAATTGTTTTGGGGATCCCTGAGTTATTTTGGGGGTCCCAGTCCCGATTTTGGGGGGTCCCTGAGTGATTTTGGGGTCCCTAAATTGTTTTGGGGGTCCCTGAGTGATTTTGGGGATCCCTCAGTGGTATTGGGACCATCCCGGGGGTCCCAGCCGGGATTTTGGGGTCCCGGCCCTGTTTTGGGGCCACTTTGGAGGTCCCTGAGTTGTTTTGGGGACATTCTGGGGGTCCTGGTCCCGGTTTTGGGGTCCCTGGGTTGTTTTGGGGTCCCTGAGTGATTTTGGGGCCGTCCCAGCGGTTTTGGGGCCATTTCTGGGGATTTTGGGGTCATCCCGGGGGTCCCTGAGTTGTTTAGGGGTTCCTAAATTGTTTTGGGGTCCCTGAGTTGTTTTTGTGGGTCCCTGAGTGGGTTTGGGGTCGCTTTGGGGGTCCCAGTCCCGATTTTGGGGTCCCTGAGTGATTTTGGGGCCATCCCGGGTGTGTTTGGGGCCGTCCTGGGGGTCCCAGCCCAGTTTGGGGGGTCCCGGTTTGGTTTTGGGGCCATCCCGGGGGTCCCTGAGTTGTTTTTGGGGTCCCTGAGTTATTTTGGGGCCATTCCCTGAGTTTTTGGGTCCCTGAGTTGTTTTTGGGGCCATTTCTGGGGATTTTGGGTCCGTCCCAGAGGTCCTGGAGTTGTTTTGGGGGTCCCAGCCGGGTTTCGGGGGTCCCTGAGTTCTTTTAGGGTCCCCGAGTTGTTTTGGGGCCATTTCTGGGGATTTTGGGGCCATTCCCGGAGTTTTGGGGGTCCCTGAGTTGTTTTGGGGCCATTCCCGGGGATTTTGGGGCCATTCCCGGAGTTTTGGGGGTCCCTGAGTTGTTCTGGGGCCATTCCCGGAGGTTTTGGGGCCATTTCTGGGGTTTTTGGGGTCCCTGAGTTGTTTTCGGAGTTTTTGGGGCCATTCCCGGGGGTTTTGGGGCTTTCCTGGGTGTCCCAGTCCCGATTTTGAGGGTCCCTAAATTGTTTTGGGGTCCCTGAGTTCTTTTGGGGCCATTTTTGAGGTTTTGGGGGCCATTCCCGGAGTTTTTGGGGTCCCTGAGTTGTTCTGGGATCCCCGAGTTGTTTTGGGGTCCCTGATTTGTTTTTGGGGTCCCAGAGCTGTTTTTGGGGCCATTTTTGGGGATTTTGGGGCCATTTTTGGGGATTTTGGGGCCATTCCCGGGGGTTTCGGGGCCGTCCCGGGGGTCGCGGGAACAGAGCCCCCATTGAGCGCGATGACGTCACCGCCGCCCCCCCTCCCCCCCCGGCCGGGCCGAGAACAGACCCCGAGTGTGCCCGGCCCCTCCCCCACCCCCGGGCCCCTCCCCCACCCCCGGGCCCGCCGCCAGCGCCGGGAGGGGGCGGGGCCACGGGAAAGGGGGCGGGGCTTGGGGTGGGAGTGAAGGGCGGGGGCGGGGCTTAGGGAGGGGGAGGGGCTTGGGACGCCCCCGGCCCCGCGGGTTTGGGGATTTGGGGGCGCCGAATTTGGGGGAATTTGGGGAGATTTTGGGATGCTGAAATTGGGGGGTTTGGGGGAATTTTGGGGTGCCGAATTTGAGGGAATTTGGGAGATTTTGGGGTGATTTTGGGGCGCCGAATTTGGGGGAATTTGGGAGGTTTGAGGGGATTTTTTGGGGGTGCAGAATTTGGGGGGGATTTGGGGTCTTTTGGGGTGATTTTGGGGCGCTGAATTTGGGGAAGTATGGGGGATTTTGGGGTTATTTTGGGGCGCTGAATTTGGGGGAATTTAGGGAGATTTTTGGGGAATTTGGGGTGATTTTGGGGTGCCGAATTTGGGGGGATTTGGGGAGATTTTGGGAGAAATTTTGGGATTTTGGGGTGCCGAATTTGGGGGGATTTGGGGAGATTTTGGGAGAAATTTTGGGATTTTGGGGTGCCGAATTTGGGGGAATTATGGGAGATATTGGGAGAATTTTTGGGATTTTGGGGGTGCTGAATTTGGGGAAATTTTGGGGAGATTTTGGGGCTGTTTGGGGGATTTAGGGGCGCCGAATTTGGGGTGATTTTGGGGCCGCTTTTGGGGCGATAATTTTGGGGTCCTCTGGGGCATTTTGGGGTGCTCAGTTTAGGACATTTTGGGGCTCTTTGGGTGATTTTGGGGCCGTTTTGGGGTTGATTTTTGGGGGGATTTTGGGATCGTTTGGGGGATTTTGGGGCGCTGAATTTGGGGCCGTTTGGGGGATTTGGGGTTTTTTGGGTGCCATTTTTAGGGCGCTTCTTTCAGGTGAAGTTTTTGGGGTGCCGATTTTGGGGTGCTGATTTTAGGGTGCTGATTTTAGGGTGCTGATTTTGGGATGATTTTTTGGGGTTGCTTCAGGGCCGGGATTTTTTGGGTGCCGATTTTGGGGTGCTGTTTTGGGGTGCCGATTTTTGGGTGATTTTTTGGGATGCCAATTTGGGGGTGATGTTTTTGGGATTATTTTTGGGATGCCGATTTTGGGGTGATGTTTTTGGGGTGATGCTTCAGGGCCGGGATTTTTCGGGTTCCATTTTTAGGGTGCTCATTTCAGGTGAAGTTTTTGGGATGCCGATTTTTGGGGTTCTGTTTTTAGGGTGATTTTTTGGGGAGATTTTTCAGGACTGGGATTTTTTGGGGTACCGATTTTTGGGTGATTTTTTTGGGGTGGCATTTCAGGACTGGGATTTTTCGGCTGCCGTTTTTCAGGTTTGTTTTTGGGGGTGCCGATTTTGGGGTGATGTTTTGGGGTGATGTTTCAGGGCCGGGATTTTTCGGGCGCCGTTTTTGGTTCTCTATTTTTGGACACCGATTTTCGGGGTGACATTTTTGGGGTGCCGATTTTGGGGTGCCCCGTTCCGGCTCCGTTTTCGGGGCCGTTTTTGGGATTCTGGGGGTGTTTTTTATTCGGGGGTGGGGGAGGGGCTGCCGCCTCCCCCGGGTTATTTTTGGCATCCTCGGTTGCCGGGCAACGGGACGGGGATGGGGCCGGGGGGGGGGATGGGCTCATCCGGGGGTCCCCAAAATTCCGGGGGGGGTCCTGAGGTCACCCCCAGAATTTGGGGGGGGTTGGGACCCCCAAATTGACCCCAAACAGCCCCTCCCCCCCTCCCATGACCTCACCAAGGTTTGGGGTCCTGGAATGGGCGTTGGAGGGGACAGTGATGACGTCATAGCGGTGACATCACATTGATGACGTCATAATGATGATATAACATTGATGATGTCATAATGATAATGCCATTGTGGTGATGTCACTGTAGTGGTGATGTCACATGAATGATGTAATGGTGATGATGTCACAATGGTGATGTCAGTGCGATGATGATGATGATGATGATGTCACTGATGACGTCACTGCTGTCACTGTGATGTCAGGGATGTCCCCTCAGGGTTTGTGTCCCCAGAGTGGGCACAGGAGGGGACACCGATGATGTCACGCTGTGGATGTGACATTGCTGTGACACTGATGACGTCACACTGACGATGTCCCCTCGATGTCCCCTCCGGGTTTGCATTCCCTGAGTGGGCACTGGGGATGTCGCACTGGTGGCGTCACACTGATGACGTCACAGATGTCCCCTCAGGTTTTGCGCTCCCTGAGTGGGCACAGAGGGGACAGTGATGATGTCACACTGACAATGTCCCCGATGTCACTGTCACACTGACACTGTCAGACCGATGATGTCACACACATGTCACACTGATGATGTCACACTGTCCCAAATGTCCCCAATGTCCCCTCAGGCTTTGCCTTCCCCGAGTGGGCGTACAAGGCCGAGTCCAGCCCCGGCTCGCGGCAGATCCAGCTCTGGCACTGTCGGTGTCACACTGGCACTGACACACCCGTGTGACACTGACACTGTCCCCAATGTCACACTGATGATGTCACACTGATGATGTCACAGGCTTTGCCTTCCCCGAGTGGGCGTACAAGGCCGAGTCCAGCCCCGGCTCACACTGACACTGACACACCCGTGTGACACTGACACTGTCCCCAATGTCACACTGACACTGTCACAGTCACTGTCACACTGACGATGTCACACTGACGATGTCACACTGATGATGTCACAGGTTTCGCCTTCCCCGAGTGGGCGTACAAGGCCGAGTCCAGCCCCGGCTCGCGGCAGATCCAGCTCTGGCACTGTCGGTGTCACACTGGCACTGTCACACTGACACTGTCCCCAATGTCCCCAATGTCACACTGACGATGTCACACTGATGATGTCACAGGCTTTGCCTTCCCCGAGTGGGCGTACAAGGCCGAGTCCAGCCCCGGCTCGCGGCAGATCCAGCTCTGGCACTTCATCCTGGAGCTGCTGCGGCAGGAGCAGTACCGCGAGGTCATCGCCTGGCAGGGCGACTACGGCGAGTTCGTCATCAAGGACCCCGACGAGGTGGCGCGGCTCTGGGGCGTGCGCAAGTGCAAGCCCCACATGAACTACGACAAGCTCAGCCGCGCCCTCAGGTCAGGGGGGCACAAAATTTAATTTGGGGGGTTTGGGGTCACCTCGGGGGTCCCTGAGTGGTTTTGGGTCCATCCTGGGGGTCCCTGAGTGGTTTTGGGGCTCTGGGGCGTGCGCAAGTGCAGCCCCACATGAACTACGACAAGCTCAGCCGCGCCCTCAGGTCAGGGGGGCACAAAATCCCAAAATCCCGGTCTGGGGGTCCCCAGGGTCACCTCGGGGGTCCCTGAGTGGTTTTGGGTCCATCCCGGGGGTCCCTGAGTGGTTTTGGGGCTCTGGGGCGTGCGCAAGTGCAGCCCCACATGAACTACGACAAGCTCAGCCGCGCCCTCAGGTCAGGGGACGCCCCAAAAACCCCAAAATCCTGGCCTTGGGGTCCCCAGGGTCACCCCAAGACCCCCAGAGTTACCCCAGGATCCCCAGAGTCACCTGGGAGCTGGGGGATATTTGGGGACACTGAGGGACATTGGGATATTGGGGACACTGGGGATGCTGAGGGGACACTGGAGACCCCCAAATCCCCAGCCCCAGGACCCCAAAATTCACTTTTGGGGGGTCCCTGAGTGGTTTTGGGTCTGTCCCGGGGGTCCCTGAGTGGCTCTGGGGCTCTGGGGCGTGCGCAAGTGCAGCCCCACATGAACTACGACAAGCTCAGCCGCGCCCTCAGGTCAGGGGGGACCCCAAAATTCACTTTTGGGGGATCCTAGAGTCACCTCGGGGTCCTCAGAGTCACCTGGGAGCCGGGGGACATTGGGGACATGGGAGACATTGAGGGGCATTGGGGACACTGAGGGACATTGGGGACACTGAGGGGACACTGGAAGGACACAAGGGACCCCAAAATCCCCAGCCCTGGGACCCTGGAGTCACCCCGGGACCCCCAGAGTCACCTGGGAGCTGGGGGACATTGGGGGGACACTGGGGACATTGGGACATTGGGGACATTGGGGACATTGGGGACACTGAGAGACATTGAGGACACAAAGGACCCCCAGAGTCGCTCTGGGGTCCCCAGAGTCACCTGGGAGCTGGGGGACACTGGGGGGACACTGGGGGGACATTGGGGACACTGGGAGGAGTCCCAGGTATTGGGGGTGTGTCCCATGTGCCAGGGGGCGTGTCCCAGGTGTCAGGGGCGTGTCCCAGGTGGGTTTTAGGGGGTCCCTAGTGCTGGGGGTATGTCCCAGGTGTCAGGGATGTGTCCCAGGTGTCAGGGGTGTGTCCCAGGTTTTGGGGGTGTGTCCCAGGTGGGTTTTAGGGGTCCCAGGTGTCAGGGGCGTGTCCCAGGTGCTTACGGGTGTGTCCCAGGTGGGTTTTAGGGGTCCCAGGTGGGATTTTGGGAGTCCCAGGTGTTGGGGGCGTGTCCCAGGTGTCAGGGGCGTGTCCTAGGTGAGTTTTTGGGGGTCCCAAGTGGGTTTTGGGCTGTCCCAGGTGTTCAGGGGTTACCCCAGGTGTTGGGGGCGTGTCCCAGATGCTCAGAGTTGTGTCCCAGGTGGGTTTTAGGGGGTCCCAGGTGTTGGGGGCGTGTCCCAGCGCTTGGCCCCGCCCCCCGCCCCACCCCCCCCAGGTATTACTGCAACAAACACATCCTGAACGAGGGCAAGGGCAAACCTGAACTGGGATGGACTGGGATGGACTGGGATGAACTGGGATGGACTGGGATGGACTGGGCTGGACTGGGATGGACTGGGATGGACTGGGATGGACTGGGATGAACTGGGATGGACTGGGATGGACTGGGATGGACTGGGATGGACTGGGAGGGACTGGGATGGACTGGGCTGGACTGGGATGAACTGGGGCGGCTCTGGGCGGCTCTGGGGGGTCCCGGGAGGTCCCAAGGGTCTCTGGGGTCTCTGGGGTCTCAGCCCCTCCCCAATTTCAGGTATTACTACAACAAGCGCATCCTGCACAAGACCAAGGGCAAACGCTTCACGTACAAATTCAACTTTAACAAATTGGTGCTGGTCAATTACCCCTTCATCGACCTGGGGCTGGCAGGTGAGCGGGGCGGGGCCAAGGGGACAGGTGGGGACACGTGGGGCTGGGTGGGGCCCTGGGGGGACAGGTGGGGCCTGGGGGGACTGGGGGGACTGGAGGGCTGGGGGTCCAGGGGACAGGTGTGCTCTGGGATAGGCTGGGTGGGGCTGGTAGGTGAGCAAGGGACAGGTGGGGCTGGGTGGGGCTGGGAGGGACAGGTGTGACCTGGGTGGGGCTGGGTGTGGCCAGGTGTGCTTTGGGTGGGTTTGGGTGTGTCCAGGTGTGCCCAGGTGTGCTCTGGGAGGGGCTGGGAGGGTTTGGGTGTGCCCAGGTGTGCTTTGGGTGTTCTCAGGTGTGCCCAGGTGTGCCCTGGGTGGGGCTGGGAGCGGCTGGGTGTGTCTGGGTGTGTTAGGGCAGGGTCTGAGTGTGCCCAGGTGTGCTTTGGGTGCGCCTGGGTGGGCTGGTGGGTTGGGTGTGCCCAGGTGTGCCCAGGTGTGCCCTGAGTGGGGCTGGGAGGGCCAGGTGTGCTCTGGGGTGCCCAGGTGCACTTTGGGTGGGGTCTGGGTGTGCCCAGGTGTGCCCTGGTGGGGCTGGGATGGTTTGGGCATGTCCAGGTGTGCCCAGGTGTACTCTGGGTGTGCTCAGGTGTGCCCAGGTGTGCCTTGGGTGGGGCCAGGTGCGCTCTGAGTGTGGTCAGGGTGTGGCCAGGTGTGCCCAGGTGCGCTCTGGGAGGGGCTGGGTGTGCCCAGGTGTGCCCAGGTGCGCTCTGGCCACACCCCCGTTCCCACCTGGCCCCTCCCCTCTAACCCCTCCCCCCTCTCTCTCCCCTCCCCCCAGGCCCCCCGCTGCCGCAGAGCGCCCCCCCCCTGCCCACGGGGGGGTCCCACTTCCGCTTCCCCCCCCTGCCCGGCCCCTCCCCCGCCGAGGGCCTCTCCCCGCCGCCCCTCCCCCACCCCGATGGAGGAGGGGGTGGTGGGGGAGGGGCCGGCCCCCCCCTGCTGGCCCCTCCCCCCCCCTCCCCCTTCCCGCGCCGCCTGGGCTCCCTCAGCGACGGCTCCGAGGAGCCCGAGGAGGCCCCCCCGCCCCTCCCCACCCCCCTCCCCTCCCCCCGCCGCCCCTCCCCCCTCCCCTCGGTGGCGGCGGTGGGGGAGGGGGGGGCGAGGCGGCGAAAGTTTCCGGCCCCTCCCCCCACCCCCCCGCCTGACCCCCGAGGGGCTTTTCCGCCTCTACCCCCCCGCGAGCCCCCCTGAGCCCCTTCCCCTCCCCCCTCGCTGGGAGTGGTGGCGGAGGCGGCGGTGGGGGAGGGGCGGGCGGGCTCCTCCCCCTCCCCTCTCCCCCGCCCTCCCCCTGACCCCCCGCAGGTTGGGTACGTCCCCTCCCCCACCCTGAGCCCGCTGTTCGGCGGGGGGGTGGGGGAGGGGGCGGCGGGGGAGGGGGAGGGGGCGGTGGGGGAGGGGCGGGGTCGCACTTCTCGTTCTCGGCCGAGGACCTGCAGCGCGCGCTGGCGGCGCAGACCCGCAGCGTCCTCAGTTACCACCTGAGCCCCCGCGCCTTCCTCCCCTGCCCCCCCCCGCCCGGCCTCCTCCTCCCGCCCCTCCCCCTCCCCCGCACCCCGCCCCCGACAGCCCCTCCCCCACCCTGCCGCCCTTCCCCTTCAAACTCCAGCCCCCGCCCCGGGGCGGCGCCAAAAACCGCCCCGCCCCCTCCTCCTCCTCCTCCTCCTCCTCCTGCTGTGGCCCCGCCCCCCTCATCATCATCGTCATCATCACGTCATCATCGACGTCATCGGCGGAGCCCCTCCCCCACATCAAGGTGGAGGCGGCCGAGGAGGAGGAGGAGGAGGAGGAGGCGCTGGAGGTGGCGGCGCTGAGCGAGGAGGAGGAGGAGGAGGATGAAGACGAGGAGGGGGAGGGGGAGGATGAAGTGTTCGCCCCTCCCCCGCCCCTCCCCGCCCCCATCAAAGCCGAGGGGTCCCCGCCGCCCCTCCCCCACCCGCGGGGGCCGCTGAAGCTGCGGCTGAAGCGGCGCTGGAGGGAGGGGGGGGAGGGGCGGAGGGAGGGGGAGGGGCGGGTGGGGGAGGGGCGGAGCTGCACCGAGCCGCGGCCCAGCTCTCATTGGAGTCCTGATTTAAAGGGGGCGTGGCTAAAAAGGGGGGGAGGGGCTTAAAAACCCCGCCCGCATTGCCTTAAAAGGAAAAAGGGGCGGGGTTTAACCGCCCCTCCCCCCACATGGAATTTTTGGGGGTTTTCTGCCCCTCCCCCCACCCCCCCATGGTGGGGGAGGGGTCCCCGGCAGGGTTTTTGTGCAGGGAAATGAGGGGGGAGGGCTTAAATGAGGCCCCGCCCCCTCCTTTAATGATTTTTGGGCTGCCTTGGTGTGGGGGAGGGGTCCCCAAAAAATGCGGGGGGGGAGGGGAGATTCCAACCCCTCCCCCCACGAAAAAAAATCACGTGGGGACCCCCCCAAAAATGAAAGAAAAACGGGTGAAAAAATCCCCAAAAATGGGGGAGGGGCCCAAAAATGGGGGAGGGGCCCAAAAGGGGAGGGGCCAAAAAGGGGTGAAAAATCCCAAAATTGGGTGAAAAATCCCAAAATTGGGTGAAAAATCCCAAAATTTGGTAAAAAATTCCAAAATTGGTGAAAAATTCCCAAATTGGGTAAAAAATCCCCCAAAATTGGGTGAAAAAATCCCCAAAATTGGGTAAAAAAACCCCCACAATGGGTGAAAAAACCCAAAATTGGGTGAAAAATCCCCAAAAATTGGGTGAAAAATCCCAAAATTGGTAAAAAATTCCCAAAATTGGGTGAAAAATCCCAAAATTGGGTGAAAAAAATCCCAAAATTGGGTGAAAAATCCCAAAAAATTGGTGAAAAATTCCACCAAAATTGGTGAAAAATCCCAAAATTGGGTGAAAAATCCCCAAAATGGTTAAAAAATCCCCCCCCAAAACGGGTGAAATCCCCCAAAATTGGGGAACCCCCCAAAAATGGGGGAACCCCCCAAAACGGGTGAAAAAAAAAATCCCCAAAAAGGCTCTGAAGCACAAATCCGAATTTTTGTCCCCTCCCCCCCATAAAAAATGCAAAGTGAGGGGGAGGGGCCGCCGGCACAGCCCCTCCCCCACCCCCCGGGGGATCTCCCCCAAATTTTTAATTTTTTTTAGATTTTATTTTGGTTTTTTTAGTTGTTTATTTTCATTTATTTTTGTTTATTTCAATTTTTGGGGTTTTTTGGGGTTTATTTTCATTATTTTTTGGGTTATTTTGGGTTATTTTGGTTTATTTTGGGTTTTTCCATTTATTTTTTGGTTATTTTGGTTATTTTGGTTTAATTTTTTGTTTATTTTGGTATTTTTTGGTTTATTTTTGATTTATTTCATTTATTTTCTATTTATTTTGGGTTATTTTGGGGTATTTTGGTTTATTTTGGTTTTTTTTCATTTATTTCGTTTATTTTCTGTTTATTTGGGGTTTCCTGGTTAATTTTCATTTCTTTTTCAATTTATTTCTGGTTTCTTTTGGTTCATTTTTGGGGTTTGGGGTTTTTTTAGTTTATTTTCATTTATTTCTGTTCATTTTTGGGGTTCCTTTGGTTTTTTTTATTTTATTTTATTTTATTTTTGGTTTATTTTCGTTTATTTTCGATTTATTTTTCATTTTTGGGGTTTTTTGGGTTTGGGGGGTTTTTTGTTTATTTTGGTTTATTTTTGGTCTCTTTTTGTGGTTTTTGGTTTTTTGGGGAGTTTTGGGGTTTCTGGGTTTTTGGGGGTTTTTTTTAGTTTATTTTGGTTTGTTTGGGATTTTTGTGATTATTTTGGGGTTTTTTGGTTTATTTTGTTTTAGTTTTGGGTTATTTTTTGGCTTTTGGTTTTTTAGGCTTATTTTGGTTTAATTTTGTTTATTTTTGTTCATTTTAGTTTATTTTGTTTTATTTGGGGGGTTGGGGGGGTGTTGGTTTATTTTGGTTATTTTGGGTTTATTTTTTTGGTTTTTTGGTGGTTTTGGGTATTTTTGGTTCATTTTTTGTTTCTTTTGATTCATTTTTGGGTTTTTTGGGGTTTTTTTAGTCTATTTTGGTTCATTTTTGTTCATTTTGGGTTCATTTTTTGGGTTAATTTTTGTTTATTTTGGTTTATTTTGATTATTTCGGTTCATTTTTGGTTTATTTTGATTATTTCGGTTCATTTTTGTTTATTTTCGGTTATTTCGGATTTTTTTGGTTTATTTTTTATTTATTTCGGTTTATTCCTGTTGATTTCCTCTCTTTTCTCGGGGGGTCCCCCCTGGTTGTACAAAAACCGCTCGATGTAACCAAAAACTCGGGGTGGGGGAGGGCGGGGTGGGGGAGGGGCGGGGGGAGGGGCGGGGTCTCCAAGTGCCTGCATTGGAATGTCCGGGGGGGTGGGGGAGGGGCGCACCCCCAAACCCGCTCCGGGGGGATGTGGGGGGAGGGGTGGGGATGACCTCGTGCCCCTCCCCCACCCCGGGGCGGCTCAGGGCGCCCCTCCCCCCCACCCTTTGTAACCCCCAGCGGGGGGAGGGGCGGAGCTCGATTTGGGGGTGCGGGGGGAGGGGTGGGGGAGGGGAAGGGGGGAGGGGTCTCTCTGAAGCCTTATTGACACCTGTAAATAGCGGCGGGGGGGTGGGGGAGGGGAAGGGGGCGGGGACCACTCTAAGAATGTATTAAAAACAAAAAACCCAACAAGAAATGAATTAAATAACCAAGAAATGTTTCGCATTTCCGGTGCTTCCCGGGGATCCCCCCAGACCCTCGGGGGTCCCTCCCCGCCCCATTTCGGGGCTCCCCGGGGGGGTCTCGGGCTCCTTCCCGGCGCTTAGGCCGCACTTCCGGCTTGGCGCCGCCGTTGCTTGGCAACGCGCGATCCCAGCGTGCCTTGCGGTGCCGTCATTTCCTATGAGTGGCCAATCAGCGCTCGGCTCCCGGCGAGCTTTGCGCGCGGGTCGCCCAGCAACGCTTCGCTATGCGGAACTTCCGGGAAGCGTTGCTAAGCGGCAGCCAATCAGCGTCGGGCTTTGCGCAAGCGTTGCTAAGCGACAGCCAATGACAGCCGAGCGGAGTTTTTTTCTGGTGTTGTTCCCATAATGCTCCGCGCGCTTTAACCCCGGCCACTTCCGGGACCCCCTCAGACCCTCGGGATTCCCTCCCGGGACCCCGCCAGACCCCAGGGACTCCCCCCCAGTCCAGGGAATCTCCCCAAAATTCTCCCCCAGTTTTACTTGGGGGGATTTTCTGTCCCTTTCCCCTTTTCTGGTACATTCTGAACTCCCCCGAAAGACTCGAGGGACCCCCAGGACCCCCAAACCTCCCCCTCCTGTACCATAAATGTTTTTTGGGGGGCCCAGACCCATTTTTAAGGGTTTGGGTCCGATTTGGGGGGATTTTGGGGGTCTGGAGGGATTTTCGCGGCCTCTTGGTGCCTTAGAGCGGATTTGGGGGGTCCTGGCGCCATTTTTGGGGGTTCGAGGTGATTTTGGGGGGGGGGGGTGATCCAGCGCTGACCAATCAGCGAGCGCGATACGCTCGCGGGGCGTGGTTTGGGTTCCATCACGCCCCCTGGCGGAGCTGCGCATGCGCGGGCGCGGTGGGTGTGACCGGGCTCTCCTCACGTGTCTCCACACGCGGCCTCGCACGTGCGGCCGCACGCGGGGGCGTGGCCGGGGCAGGGGCGGGGTTGGAGGCGTGGCCTCGAGCCAGGGGGCGGGGCCGGGATTTCCGTTCCCTCCCCCCGCGCCCGTCGCGACATCGGGACCGCCCCGAGGGCTCCGGGACCCCCCCGGAGACCTCCAGGAACCTCCCCTAATTAACAGAGATCCCTCCTAATTAACGGAGACACCCCTAATTAATGGAGATACCCCCCCAATTAACAGAGACCCCCCAAATAAACACCCGGACTCCCCCAGAGACCCTCAGGAACCTCCCCAATTAACAGAGATCCCCCCTAATTAACAGAGACCTCCCCCCAATTAACAGAGATCCCCCTAATTAACAGAGACCCCCCCCCCCAATTAACAGAGATCCCCCCTAATTAACAGAGACACCCCCCCAATTAACAGAGATCCCCTTCAATTAATAGAGACACCCCCTAATTAACAGAGGCCCCCCCTAATTAACAGAGATCCCCCTAATTAACGGTGACCCCCTCTTATTAACAGAGACCCCCCCAATTAACAGAGACCCCCAATTAACAGAGATCCCCTAATTCACAGAGACTCCCCCAATTAACAGAGACACCCCCCAAATAAACACCGGGACCCCCCAGAGACCCCAGACCCCCTAATTAACAGAGACCCCCCAATTAACAGAGATCCCCTAAAACCTAATTAACAGAGCAATTAACAGAGACCCCCCAATTAACAGAGATCCCCCCCTAATTAACGGTGACCCCCCTCTTATTAACAGAGATCCCCTCCAATTAACAGAGACCCCCCCTAATTAACAGAGATCCCCACTAATTAACAGAGATCCCCCAATTAACAGAGATCTTCCCTAATTAACAGAGACCCCCTCCAATTAATAGAGACACCTGCAATTAACGGAGACCTCCCTCATTTAACAGAGACACCCCAAATAAACACCGGGACCCCCCCGGGGACCCCCAGGAACCTCCCCTTATTAACAGAGATCCCCCCTAATTAACAGAGACACCTCCAATTAACAGAACCCCCTCGCCTAATTAATAGGACCCCCCAAAAACCACCGGGACCCCCAAATAAAATTTTGGGACCCCCCAAATAAAACAAAATTCAAAGTAAAACATCGAGACCTTCCCAATAACACCGGGACTCCCCCCAAATAAAACTTTGGGACCCCCCAAATAAAACAAAATTAAAAATAAAACATCGAGACCCCCAAGTAAAATCCCGAGAGCCCCAAATAAAACTTTGGGATCCTCCAAATTAAAAAAATTAAAAATAAATCCCCGCCCCCCCCCGCCCTTCCCGGAGTGGGCGTGGCCTCGAGGCGGGGGGCGTGTCCTGGAGGGGAGGGGGCGTGTTTTTGAGGGGAGGGGGCGTGTTTTTGAGGGGAGAGGGCGTGGCCTCGGCTCAGGCCCCGCCACGCACGTGGGTCACGTGGGCTGGCGCGCGGCGGCCGCGTGTGGCCGGGGCGGGGCCGCGCGTGCGGAGGGGGCGTGGCCGCGAGGGGAGGGGCGGGGCCCGGCGCGTGCGCGGAGCCATCGAAGGTGCCAGAAGGATCCGGGCGGCGGAGGCGGCGGAGCCGGTGAGGGGAGGGGGTCCCGAGACCTTCGGGGGGATCGGTTAGGAGTGGGGGGACCCCCGGGAGGGGCGATCTGTGAGGGGAAATCCCCCCCCGGTTGGGATCTGGGAGGGGTTCTGAGGGGAAACACCCCCCGAGGGGATCGGGGAGGGGTCTGAGGGGGGAAACCACCCCTGAGGGGGCTGGGGTTGGGAGGGATCTGTGAGGGGAAACCCCTGAGGGGGCTTGGGAGGGATCTTGAGGGGAAACCCCCCTGAGGGGCTCTGAGGGGACTTTGGGGGGATCGGGAGGGGAAACCCCCCGAGGGGCTCTGAGGGGACTTTGGGGGATCTGGGAGGGATCTGTGAGGGGAAACCCCCCCTGAGGGGGCTTTGGGGGGGATCTGAGGGGTTTTGGGGAGGTTCTGAGGGGATCTAGAGGAGATCCGAGTGGGCTCTGAGGGGTTTTGGAGGGGCTTTGAGGAGATTTGTGAGGGAAAACCTCACCTGAGGGACTTTGGTGGGGTCCCTGAAGAGATCTGGGGGTCTCTGAGGGGTTTTGGGGAGACTTTGAGGGGATCTGTGAGGGGAAACCTCCCCCGAGGGAGCCCTGAGGGGTTTTGGGGAGGCTCTGAGGGGCTCTGGGGGGGTTTAGGGGGCTCTGAGCGGATCTAGGGGAGGTCCGAGTGGGCTCTGAGGGGTTTTGAGGAGACTTTGAGGAGATTTGTGAGGGAAAACCCGACCTGAGGGACTTTGAGGGGATCCCTGAATGGATCTGAGGGGTTTTTGAGGGGATCTGAGGGGATCTGAGGCGTTTTTGAGGGGCTCTGAGGGGATCTGGGCTCTCTGAGTGTCTCTGAGTCACCCCAAAGCATCACCCCACTCCTCCCTTCACCTTTTCGGGATCAATTCTTGTTTTTTAATTTATTTTGGCGTCTCAGCTCTGTCGGATCGCGGGGAGGTGACAAAGGGGGGGAGGAGGAGGCGACACCGCCACCCTCCTGTCCCCTCCTGTCCCCTCACCCCGCGCGCTCCTCACACGGCCCATCCCATCCCCCACCCCTCCCCAGGTGTCACCGCCAGGTCGCTGCTGTCACCTCCCTTTTTTCCCCCCCTTTTTCCTCTTTTATTTTTATTCCATTTCGGCGTCCCCCTCCTCACCGTGGAGTCCCTGCGCGCCCTCTCCCAGCTGCACTCCCCGCTCGGCGGAGGAGGAGGAGGAGGAGGAGCCGACGACACCGGCGACATCCCCGCCATGTCGCGACCGGCCTGGGATGAAGAGGAATGCCTGGATTATTACGGGATGTTGTCCCTTCACCGCCTTTTCGAGGTGGTGGCCGCTCAGCTGACCGCCAGCGACGTGGCCGTGCTGTCCTTCCTGCTGGACGAGACGCTCGGCGAGGGCGGCGACAGCGGCGGCGACAGCGGCGGCGACAGCGGCGACCCCGCCCCGTGCCCGGCGCTGCCGCGGCGCCGCCCGGCGGGCTCGGGGTGGCCCCGGAACGGGCTGGAGCTGCTGCTGGAGATGGAGCGGCGCGGGCTGTGCCACGAGGGGGATCTGGGGCAGCTGCGGCAGCTGCTCAGGCTGGTGACCCGGCACGATTTGCTGCGCTGCGTGACGCTCAAGAGGCCGCGGCCCGGTGAGTGGCACCTGTGTGTGTCACCTGTGTGTCACCTGTGTCACCTCTGTGTCCCTCTGTGTTCCTGCTGTGTCACCTGTGTCACCTCTGTGTCACCCCGTGTCCCTCTGTGTTCCTACTGTGTCACCTGTGTCACCCCGTGTCCCTCTGTGTCCCTCTGTGTCATCCTAAAGTTCTTTGTCGCTTCCCAGTGTTGGCCACGCCCCCTTCCGCATGTCCCTTGTGTCGCCTTGAAGTTCCCTGTCACCTCCCGGTGTTGGCCACGCCCCCCTGTGTGTCCCTCTGTGTCCCTCCTGTGTCCCCAGTGTCTCCCCTGTGTCACCCTAAACTTCTCTGTCACCTCCCAGTGTTGGCCACGCCTCCCAGTGTGTCACCTTTGTGTCACTTGTGTCAGCCACACCTTCTTGTGTGTCCCCTGTGTCCCTCCTGTGTCAGGCACAGCCCCCTGTGTCCCCTCCTGTGTCACCTGTGTCACCCACACCCTGCTCTCTGTGTCTCCTGTGTCCCCTATGTCACCCTAAAGGTCTGTGTCACCTCCCGTGTTGGCCACGCCCCCCTCTGGGCGTGTCCCTTGTGTCGCCTTAAAGTTCTGTCCCCTCTGTGTCCCCTCTGTGTCCCCTCTGTGTCACCTGTGTCCTCCCTGTGTCACCTGTGTCAGTTACACCCTGCTCTGTGTGTCCCCAGTGTCCCCCTGTGTCCCTCCTGTCCCCTCTGTGTCACCCTGCAGTTCTCTGTCACCTCCCGGTGATAGCCACGCCCCCCTTGTGTCACCTCTGTGTCACCTGTGTCCTCCCTGTGTCACCTGTGTCACCCACACCCTGCTCTGTGTCCCTGTCACCCTGTGTCACCTTAAACTCCCCGTGTCCTGTTTGTCACCTGCCTGTCACCCTGTGTCACCCTAAAGCTGCTGTGTTGTACTCAGTGTCACCCCCTGTGTCACCCTAAAGCTGCTGTGCCACCCTCTTGTCACCTGCTGTCCCCTCATGTCACCCTAAAGCTGCTGTGTCCTGTTTAGTGCCACCCTCTTGTCACCTCCCTGTCACCCCGTATGGGTGCTGGGGTGTGACAGTGGCACAGGTGTCACAGGGAATGTGACAATGTCATGGGGTGTGGCAGTGTCACAGGGGTGTCACAGGTGGTGGCACAGATGGCATAGGGGGTGTCACAGGTGTCACAGGAGTGTGACAATGTCACAGGTGTCACAGGGGGTGGCACAGCTGTCACAGAGGTGGCACAGGGGTGTCACAGGGGGTGTCCCAGGTGTCACAGGCATGTGACAGGTGTGACAGGTGTCACAGGGAGTGGCACAGGTGTCACAGGTTTGTCACAGGGGTGTCACAGGTGTGTGACAGTGTCACAGGGATGTGACAGGAGGTGGCACAGGTGTCACAGGTGTGTGACAGTGTCACAGGGGGTGGCACAGGGATGTCACAGCTGTCACAGGTGTCACAGATGTCACAGGCATGTCACAGGTGTCACAGTGGGTGGCACGGGAGCGTGACAGTGTCACAGGGATGTGACAGGTATCACAAGAGCTGGCACAGGGTGTGACAATGTCACAGAGAGTGTCACACTCACAGAGGGTGTGACATTGGTGTGACAGGTGGCACAGGGGGTGGCACAGATGGCATAGGGGGTGTGACAGATGTCACAGGTGTCACAGCTGTCACAAGTGTGTGACAGTGTCACAAGGGTCATAGGGGATGTCACAGGTGTGTGACAGTGTCACAGCTGTCACAGGTGTGTCACAGGTGTGTGACAGTGTCACAGGTGTGTCACAGGTGTGTGACAGATGTCACAGCTGTCACAGGTGTGTGACATGGGTGTGACAGTGTCACAGGTGTGACAGGAGGTGTGCACAGCTGTCACAGGGTGTGACAGTGCACAGGTGTGCACAGGGTGTCACAGGGTGTGCACAGTGTCCCAGGTGTGTGACAGATGTCACAGGTGTGTGACATGAGTGTGACAGTGTCACAGCTGTCACAGGTGTGTGACAGTGTCACAGGTGTGTCCCAGGTGTGTGACAGTGTCACAGCTGTCACAGGTGTGTCCCAGATGTCACATGAGTGTGACAGTGTCACAGCTGTCACAGGTGTGTCACAGGTGTCACAGGGGTGTCACAGGAGTGTCCCAGGTGTGTCCCAGGTGGGTGACAGTGTCACAAGGGTCATAGGGGATGTCACAGGTGTGTGACAGTGTCACAGCTGTCACAGATGTCCCAGGTGTGTCCCAGGTGTGTGACAGTGTCACAGGTGTGTGACATGAGTGTGACAGTGTCACAGGAGTGTCCCAGGTGTGTCCCAGGTGTGTGACAGTGTCACAGCTGTCACAGGTGTGTGACATGAGTGTGACAGTGTCACAGGAGTGTCACAGGTGTATCCCAGGTGTGTGACAGTGTCACAGCTGTCACAGGTGTGTCACAGATGTCACATGAGTGTGACCATGTCCCCTGTCCCCGCAGTGTCCCCCGAACGTGTCACCTGTGTCCCCGCTGTGGGCGGAGCCTGCGCCAGCCCCGCCCAGCCCCGCCCCGAGCACTGCGAGACAGGTGAGGCCTGGGGGGGGCTGGGGGTCACCTGGGGGTCATTTTGGGGTCACTTTGGGGTCACTTGGGGTCACTTTGGAGTCATCTGGGGGGGCTGGGGGTCACTCTGGGGTAATTTTGGGGTCACCTTGGGGTCATTTGGGGTCAATTTGGGGTCACTTTGGGGGGCTGGGGGTCACTCTGGGGTCACCTTGGGGTCACTCCATGGGTCACCCTTGGGTCACTCCATGGGTCACCCTTGGGTCACTCCATGGGTCACCTGTGGGTCACTCCGGGGGTCACTGTGGGCATCACCCTTGGGGTCACTTTGGGGGTCACCTGTGGGTCACTCTAGGGGTCACCCTGGGGGTCACTCCATGGGTCACTGGTGGTCACCACTGGTCACTGTTGGTCACTGTGGGGTCACACCATTGGTCACTCTGTTGGTCACACTGGGGTCACTCCATGGGTCACTGTGGGGGTCACTCCGTTGGTCACTCTGGGTGTCCTCATTGGTCACTCTGGGTCACCCTGGGTCACTCTGGGTCACTGTGGGGTCACTCCATGGGTCACTCCATTGGTCCCTCTGGGTGTCTCCATTGGTCACTGTTGGTCACTGGGTGGGGTCACCCTGGGGTCACCCTGGGGTCATCCTGGGGTCACCGTTGGTCACTGTTGATCACTGTGGGGGTCACTCCGTTGGTCACTCTGGGGGTCACCCTTGGGTCACCCTTGGGTCACTCTGTGTCCCCATTGGTCACTCTGGGTGTCCCCATTGGTCACTCTGGATGTCCCATTGGTCACTCTGTTGGTCACTCTGGGGTCACCCTTGGGTCACTCTGGGGTCACCCCGGGTTCACCATTGGTCACTCCATTGGTCACTCTGGGGTCACCCTTGGGTCACTCCATTGGTCACTCCATT
>JAJEOU010000550.1:0-88839 GCA_021534815.1 Acrocephalus arundinaceus
TGAGCTTTTCTCACTGAATTCCTGAACTGAAGAGCTCAAAAAAGAAGAGGCTTTCGGAGTAGTGAAATTCATCATCCACCTCCAAGAGGCTGAGGATCCATCCGCATCAGAGCAGCAATGAACAGAAATGGGCACAGCTTTCTGCTGCCCCACCTTTGGCATGGGCCCTGGGCCTGCAGCAGGAGCAGCTCTGGAGGGCCCCAAGGCCGGAGCTGTTGTGCTGGCCTGGGCAGATGGGATGGCAGCAGGGGCTGCACAGCTCTCAGCACCTCACAAAGAGGGGAGCAGGGCACACAGGGAGCCTCCTTTTCCCTTGGCCCAGCCCCTTCCCCATGGCTGGGGCTGAGTCCTGTCTGAGCTGCAGCTGCTGCTGTGCCCTTGCCAGGGGCTGAGGCCGTGGGGCCCCTGCCCAGCAGCCTGGCCTGAGCAGAGCTGTGGGGCCAGAGGCGGCTGGGCTGTGCTGGGGAGAGGCCCTTGGTGCTGCCCAGAGCTCAGGGCAGCTGGCAGAGCTTGGAGGGAGCTGGGCTGGGCTGAGAGAGCCTGGAAGAGAAAGCATCAGTGTCCATCTCAGCCTGGGTGAGCGTGCAGGGGCAGGACTCAGCCAGGCCTTGTGGGGCAGGGCCAGCGCCTGGGGAAGGCATTGAAAACAGGCAAGGGGCCCAGAGAGGAGGCTGCTCTGTGCCCTTGGTGGCATGGCCAGAGCAGGGAGGGGGCCCAGGACATTTGTCAGCGCCAGCCTCTGTCCCCAGCCCTTGCCAGCCCTGGCTGCTCAGCCCAGGTTTGCGGACACTTGGCTGTGGCCCAGCTCCATCCTCCTGCGGGCTCAGGGCCTGTTGCCGGCCATGGCCAGCCCTGCACGGCCTCTCTGCTGGCCCAGAGCCCAGCAGAGCCCGGGGCAGGGCTGTCTGTGCAGGCCCACAGGTGCCCCGGGCTGTGCAGGAGCTGGCAGAGGCTGCCCAGCAGGGAGGCCATGGGGCACAGAGCCCCAAGGCTGCTGTGGGCACCACGGCACAGGGGCCCTTCCCAGCCGCAATGCTCCTGTCCTGCCCTGGGCCTGCACAGGGGCTGTGGCACCATGGCTGGGCCAGCGCCGCACAAAGGGGCCACGCAGCGCTGCCGGGGCTGACAGCAAGGCCAGGCACACACAAGGAATTGCTGGGCATTGCCTGCAATGCTGGGCAGGCCTGACTGTGCCAAAGGCACAGCTCAGCTGCCCTTGGTGGCTGCAGGAAAAGTCCAGAGCCCAAGAGCCTCCATGGCTGTGCTGGAGACCAAGGCTGCAGGAGGGAAAGGCAGGGCTGCGTGGGATGGGCAGGGGATTGAATTCCAGCACACACCTCAGTTCTCTGATGATCCCAGCACCATGCTGGTCCCTGTTTGAGACTGGAGCAGAGCAGATGTGGATGGGACAGGAGCCCTGCGGGGCTCTCAGGGACCTGCAGCTTGCAAGATGCTCTGCTCTCTCTCAGCTTCTCTGAGAGATGCCAATCCCAGCTGGGCACCTCAGGGCTCAAGTGACGCTGCCTGTTCATGGGCACACAAATGATGTCTTCCTGGAAAGGGGCACAAGTTTTAATTCCTTTTTTTTTCATAATATACAAGCTAATCTTTAATATCTGGGTCACTTGACTACTTTCACAGAATTCACAGAATGTCCAGGTTGGAAGTGACTTTCAAAATCATTGAATCCAACCCATGCTGTAACACCTCAACTAAACCATGGCACCGAGTGCCATATCCAGTCTTTTTTAAACACATCCAGTGATGGTGACTCCACCACCTCCCTGGGCAGGTCATTCCAGTACTTTATCACTCTTTCCATGAAAAACTTTTTCCTAATATGCAACCTATCTTTCCCTTTGCACAGCTTAAGACTGTGTCCTCTTGTTCTCTCACTTGCTGCCTGGAGAAAGAGACCAACCCTACCTGACTACAGCCACCTTTTAGGAAGTTGTAGAGAGTGATAAAGCCACTCCTGAGTCTCCTTTTCTCCAGGCTAAAATCCCCAGCTCCCTCAGCTGTTCCTCACATGGCTTGTGTTCCAAGCCCCACACCAGCCTCGTTGCCTCCTCTGGATGCGCTCAAGCATCTCAACACTTGAGCTTCCTAAACTTCCTAGTCCTTCCTAAAGTGAGGGGCCCAGGGCTGGACACAGCACTCAATGTCCTTTCTAAACTGAGGGGCTCAGGACTGGACACAGCACTCAAGGTGTTGCCTCACCAGGGAAGAGCACAGGGGAGGAATGACCTCCCTGCTCCTGCTGGCCACACCATTCCTGATCCAGGCCAGGGACCATTGGCCTTCTTGGCACCCTAGGCACACTGCTGGCTCATGTCCAGTCAGCTGTCACCAGTGCCCCCAGGTCCCTTTCTGCCTGGGCACTGTCCAGCCACTCTGTCCCCAGCCTATAATGCTGCAGGGAGTTATTGTGGCCAAAATGCAGGACTCAGCACTTGGACTTTTTTAACTTCATCTTATTGGACTCTGCCCATCCATCCAATCATTCCATGTGTCTCTAAAGGGCCCACCTCTGTTCCAACAGATCAACACATGCTTCCAGATTAGTGTCATCTGCAGATTTACTAATGAAAGACTCAATCCCCTCATCCATGTCATCAATAAAAATATTGAACAGAGCTGGCCCCAGCACAGAGCCCTGAGGAACACCACTGGTGCCTGGCTGCCAGCTGGATGCAGCACCATTCCCCAGCACTCTCTGGGCCCGCCATGCAGCCAGTTCCTAACCCAGCACAGAGTGCTCCTGTCCAAGCCGTGGGCTGCCAGCTTTCCAGGAGTGTGCTGAGGGAGACAGTGTCAAAGGCCTGGCTGAAGTCCAAATAGACAACATCCACAGCCTTTCCCACAACCACCTGGTGGTCTCCTGGTCCTAAAAATGGACCAGGTTGGGTAAACACGACCAACTACCCTTAACCCTTGTAAACCCATGTTGGCTGGTCTGATACCCTGTAGGTGCTGTGTGATGACACCCAGTATAAACTGTTCCATTACCATATAGGTACTGAGGTCAGCTGTCTGGCCTATAATTACCAGGATCCTCCTTCTCACCCTTTTTGTGAATAGGTGCCCCATTGTCCAGCTTCCAGTCCTTTTGAACCTCACCAGTGAGCCAGGACTCATGGTAAATGATGTAGAGCAGCTCCATAAGCTCATCTGCCAGTCCCTCATCACCCTGGGGTGGATCCCATCTGGTCCATAGATTTATGTACATCCAAGCATCTCAGCAGTTCTCTGACTGCCTCCTCCTGGATAACAGGGGGACCAATCTGCTCCCTGAAACCCCTCTATGACCAACAATGGGAATTGGCTGTATGAGTGTAGGGAATGTGGAAGGGCTTCAACTGCAGCTCTCACCTGATCATCCACCAGATGATCCAAACCAGGGATAGGCTCTATGACTGTCCCCAGTGTGGGAAGAGTTTCAGACCAGCTCAGATCTCCTCCTGCACCAGCAGATCACACAGAGGAGAGGCCTTTCTGCTGCCCTGACTGCGGGAAGGACTTCAAGCACAACTCCACCCTCATCACCAACCATCAAATCCACACCAGGGAGAGGCCCTACAAGTGTGGGGAATGTGGGATGAGCTTCAGCCTGATCTGCCACCAGAGGATCCACACCAGGGAACAACTCTACAAGTGTCCCCAAGTATAGGAAGAGCTTCACCAGAGCTCTCACCTGACCAGACACCAATGAAGGCACCTGTAAGGGAAGCCCTGCGAGTGCCCTGACTGTGGTTAGAGCTTGTGCACTGCTCCAAATTCATCCCCCATCAGAGCAACCACATTGGGCAGAGCCCTGGTGACCCACATTCACTGTGATCCATGTTGGGAAGACACCTGAGTAGGTTAATCTTTTTGGTTTGGCCCTGATTTTTTTCTTATTTACCCTCATCCCTTAAAAACACCCAAAATAGGATTAAAAAGAAACTGATCAAAGATGTCTGAGGTCCAACGATGTGAGACGGAATTTAGGGTTTGGGGACCTGTTCTGGAAGATTTGTGGGTTCTTGGGGGATTTCAGGTAGTATTATCCAACTCTTCACATTCCAAAAACCCAAGATGAATTGCTCTGTCACCTCAAAATTACTCAGTCCCTACTGAAAACCACTCAACCTTACCCCAAAGGGGCTCAATCCCACCTCAAAATTGCTTGTTCCCACCCCAAGAAACTCAGTCCCATGCCTAAATTACTCAATTCCACAGCCTCCAGGGTGAGATGGGGTTGGAAGGAGATTGGGAGAAATGGGATCCAAATTTAAAAGATGGGATGGGATTGTGTGGGGCTGGGTGAGTGGGATGTATTTTGATAGGAAAGAAAACTTTCAGAATTACTGATTCCTGTTCAATTCATTTTCCATCAGTTGCACTTTGTTTTCAGAGTGCCACCTTCTCAGCTGATTGTGTTTGTGTCCTCCTTTCTCTCCTGCTTTCTCTGCCTGCTCTTTCTCACAGTGTCTCTCTTGAGCCAGGGCAGCTCCCACCAAAATCCTCCCCTGATTTAATTCCAATGCACGAGCTACAAAACCCATGGGTGAAGTTCTGAAGGCTGGCAGTGAAATGTCACTGTAAGATCTTGCTCCACTTGGCTTTGGCTCTTTCATAAGAGCTTTACCTTCATGGGCAGGAACGTCTTTTCCTGACTGGGAACTGGAATTGAAGACCCAGGGAGTGTGTGCCATGGATCCCAGAGGGGCATTCCCCAGGCTCCCAGGGTGCTGCTCCTGCCGTGCCTCCCAAGGAGCTGTGCAGGGCCAGGGCACAAGGTCCAGCAGCTCTGTTGATTCTGCAGTGCCACAACAGCCCCTGGTTCCTGGGGACCCCAGGGTCACAATGGACTCCTTGCTTCCATGTCACCCCCTCAGTGTCAAAACAGCCCTTTGTTCCATGAGGAACACAAAAGCTTGGTAAAAACATGGAGCAAATCCTGCTTAACACACCTGGGAACATCTGTCTGCACTCAAAAGGGAGGTTAGAGGTGAGGATGGCACCAGCAGCTTCCATCTGCAACAGAGATCCTGGGAAAGGACAGGGACAGAGAATTCAGCTGAAAGACTCTGACAATTCTGCTTACAGAGATCATTTCTGCTCCCACTGTCCCTTGTAGAAAGGTGACATCATTCCAGGCAGCCTGGACTGAGCATGTGGTTCCTGAGTGGGGTTTGTTGTTCAGGAAACCTGCTCAGGCTTTTCCATTCTTTCCTTACCAACAGGAAAACTTCTCCTGGGCCTGTGTGCAGGCAGAGCCCTGAGGAGAGCAGGTGGAACATGGTGCAGTGGGCTGGGACATGGAGCTGCAGAGCTCAGGGGACAAGGTTCTGATGCAGGGCACAGGGATGTCAGTGCCAGGTGGGCAATGTCAGACATGGTGAGGTTGGGGGTGAGGAGCAGGTTGTCCCAACAGGGTCAGCCCTCAAGGGGCTCATTCTTGTATGTGCCTAAACCTCTCAAGGAGACATTTGGCATCAAGGTCACCTGAGGAATGCTTCTATCAGCTCTTGTCTGAACTGAAAAATAAAAAAATACTCACTTGAATAAAGATAGAAAGTCATGAGATGCACTTTGAAATCTTCCTCCTTAAAGAACTCCAAACTGACTTTAATGAGCTGCACCAGCCATGGAGACTGAAGACAACTGAGAGAAGACAAAAAGCTTCTGAGGGCTATCTGTATTTCTATCAGCCTCAAGGTGGATTCAGGGCTGAGTCCAGACCCTCAGGCACTGAGAGAAGGTTGAAGAAGCTGCTAAAGGAGTAAGAAGCAAAACTCCAAATCCCTTGGAGCATCACTGGGCCCCACTGAGGGCAGGGAGTGCCAAAGGCTCCCCAGGGACTGGTGAGAGCAGATCCTTGAGGCCAGGATTGCAGGGAGCCAAAGGTTGTGAGCAGGAACTGCAATGCTGAGCAAGGCCTGGGGTGGCTGGAGGAAGCAGAAAGGCCAAGCCCTGAGCCCAGGCCTGGCACAGCAGGGCCTGTCCCTCACGGGTGGCTTGGGGCTGTTTGTGGGGCAGTGGGATGGGAGGGGCACCAAGGACAAATGGCATAAACCTGTGGGACACTCCAGATCCTTATGGAACCAAGGGGCCAGTGTGACACTGTGGGAAGTTGTGGAACCAAGGGGATCATTGTGGCTCTGCTGGGGCCCATGGAACCAAGGGGCCAGGGTGACACTGTGGGGCCTCATGGAAACAGGAGGCCACTGTGAGCCTGCAGGGCTGTAACACCCCAGAACACTTGAATGCTGGTGGTAACCAAAGGTTCTTTTACTTGAATTTGGTGCACAGCAGAAACACCAACCAGATATTCTCAACATGGACAGATGCAAAGAACATTCTTGGTAGGAAGGGACCCACAAGAATCATCAAGTCCAACTCTTAAGTGAATGGCCCAAGGATTGAACCCACAGCTTCGGTGATACCAGCACCTGCTCTAACCAACTGAGATAAGAGAGCAAAATGACACAAAACTTTACTGACAAAATACAGGCAATCAAGGCAAAGGGCTTAATACAACATCCAAGTCAACATCAAACTACTCTCACAGCATTACCTTCATTAACTTGCCATATTAATCTAAAACCTTTAACACTTTAAGATGTAAAGTTACCCAAAAATGTTCCAGGAAATTAGAAGAAAAAGAAATAGAGAACAACAGAAAGACAGAAGATCTATATAGAAAGACACTCACATATGTACCAGCTGCTCAGGTTCCAGCATCGCTCACAGAGGAACCCCAGGACAAGGCAAAATCTGAGATCAAGCATGGGCTGACCTCGTGCTCCGGCTTTTAACCCCCTGGGCCTTCATGGGCCTTCCCCATGGGTGGGACTTCCAGTTGCTTGTCCAATCAGAGTCAGGGAAGGCACCAGCTGCTAGTGTGTGATTGATTGACAGCTTGGCCAATCACAGCTGGGCTTGGACTGCCTCTTGTGTGATTGATTGATAGCTCAGCCAATCAGAGCTGGGTTAACCCCACCCCTGCTGTTTGATTGACAGCTCTGCCAGGCCAGGGCTAGGGGCGGGGCTCTGTCCCACCACAAACCAAGGCCTGACCCGGCCCCGGCCCCACACGGGCATTCCGAGCATCCCAAGGTGTCTCGGGACATCGATCTCATCCAGCCTCTGACAGCGACCATGGTGACGCTGCGGAACCTCATGGAACCATGGGTCAGTTGTGACAATGTGGATCCAAGGACACCACGGTGACACTGCGGAACCTCATGGAACCAAGGGGCCATTGTGACACTGTGGTGCCTCACGGAATAAAGGAGAACACTGTGAAACTCGGGGGCTCCAAGGAACCAAGGGTCCATGGTGACCTTGTGGAGCCTGTAGTGTAACAGAAGAGCCATTGTGACACTGTGAGGGCACACGGAGCCAAGGGGCCATTGTGACACATCAGGGCTCTGTGGAACCACAAAGCCATTGTGACACTGCAAGGCCTCATGGAAGCACGGGGCCATTGTGACACTAGAGAAGCAAAAGGGAACATTGTGACACTCCAGGGCCTCATGGAACCAAGGAGACCATTGTGACACTGTGGGGTCCCACAAAACCAAGGGAACATCGAACAGGTCTGGCTGGCTGGGCCTGCTGGGTCTGGCTGACCTTGGCATGTCAAGGGCTGCTTCTCATCTGCCCCTGCAGCACTGGGGCTCTGGGCTCTCCTTCTTATGGGAGAGAACTGTCCTTCTCCTCCAAGGGCTCATGGCCAAAACTGGGATTCTCCTCCAAATTTCCTTCTATGCAAAGATTGTTCCCAGATGAAATCTGCGGGGAAAGACAGATCTGGCTGCCTTGGCCACCTAGGGGGCCACCTCTCATCTGCCTTTGGAACACTGGGACCATGTGCTTTTCTTTCTTTTGGGAAAAACCATCCATCTCCACCTGGTGCCCATGGCCAAAATTGGGAATCTGCCTCCAGAATTCCCTATATCGAAGGATAGCTCCCAGACAAAAGCTGCCAGGACTGACAAGTCTGGCTGACCTTGGCGTCCTGAGGGCTGGCACTCATGTGCCTTTGAAACACTGGGGCTCTGAGCTTTCCTTCCTAATGCAGAGAACTCTTCTTTCTTTCTAGGCGCCCATGGCCAAAATTGAGATTCCACCTCCAAAATGCCCTGTGTCCAAGGATAGCCCCTAGGCCAAAGGTGGCAGGAGAGAAAGGTCTGGCTGGCTTGGCCTAAGGGTGGCCACCTCTCATCTTCTTCCAAAACACTTGGACTTCATGCTTTTCATTCCTATATGAAAATCCCATCCATCTTGACCTGGTGCCCATGGCCAAAATTGAGATTTCAGCTCCAAAACTCCGTACATCCAAAGATTGCTCCTAAGTGAAAGCTGCCAGGACAGACAGGTCTGGCTGCCCTTGGCCTCTTGGGGGCTGCCTCTCAGCAGCTTTCCAAAGCAGGGCTCAGTTCTTTCCAGCCAATGGAAAAGAACGATCCTTCTTTTCAAGGACTCTGTGGTCAAAATTTAGATTCTTCCTCCGGAATTCTATCTATCCAGGGATTCCTCCATGACAAAAGCTGCCAGGACAAACATGTGTTGCTGGCGTGGCCTCCTACGAGCCAGCTCTCTCCTCTTCTGCCTTTGAAACACTTGGTTGGGCTCTGTGCTTCCCTTTCTATGGAAATGAACTTTCCTTCTTATCTACACAGAAATGGCCAGAATTGGGATTCCACCTTTGAAATTCTCTTTATCCAAGGGTTGCTTTAAGCCAAAATCTACCAGGAAAGAGAGGTCTGTCTGGCCTAGGCCTCTGATGACTGCCTTTCATCTGCTCCTGGAACACCGATGTTCTGTGCTTTCCTTCCTGTGGAAAAGAACCATCATTCTCCTCTGGGTGTCCATGTCTGAAATTGGGATTCCGCCTCAAAAATTCTCTATATCTAAGAGTTGCTCCTAGGCAAAATTTGCCACTACCATCAAGTCTGGCTGGCCTTGGCCTCTGGTTACTGCCCCTGCCCAACTGGGGCTTTGGAGATCACTGTGACACGGTGGGGACCTCATGAAACCAAGGGGATCATTGTGGCACCACTGGACCCCATAAAACCAAGGGGCCACGGTGACATAGAGGGGCTTCATGGAACCCAGGGACCATTATGGTTCTGTGGGGCCTTATGGAACCATGGAGACTATTCAGACGCTTCAGGGCCTCGTGTAACCAAGGGGACATTATGACACCTCAGGGCCTCATGGAAGCAAGGACCATTGGGACATTGTGGGGCCCCATGGAACCAAGGGAACATGGAACAAGTCTGGCTGGCTTGGCCTTCCAGGGGCCAGCTGAGAGGTCTGGCTGATCTTGGAATGTCAAGGGCTGCTGCTCATCAGCTCCTGGAGCACTGGGGCTCCATGCTTTCCTTGCTATGGAAAAAAATTGTCCCTCTTTTCAGGCGCCCATTGCCAAAATTCGTACTCTCTCTAAAAATTTTCTTATGTGCAAGGATATCTCACAGAAAAAAACCTGCCATCTCTAGCTGGCCTTGTCCTCTGGTGGTCACCTCACATCTGCCCCTGAAACACTGAGGCTCTGTTCCTTCCTTCCTATAGAGAAGAACCGGCCTTCTTGTCCTGGGACTACGGCCAAAATTAAAATTTGGCTTCCCAAATTCCCAAAGTTAGAATTTGGCCTTCTAGGATTGCTCCCAGACAAAAGCAGCCAGGACACATCGGTCAGGCTGGCCCTGTCCTCTGGTCACTTTCTTAGATTATGAGCAGAATGTTTTCATTTGAAAACAGCTTGGGAGAGGACCGAGAGATCTCCCAAGGTGGGGTTTTGAGGCTCCAGGCACATGACCACTCCATAGGGACAAAGGAGCTCTGTGCTTCGTGGGGTGGAGACTGAGGACAGTGGAGGAGAGCCCTGAGATTGTTTAGAGAGCAGTTCCAGAGATGGTGGATCCTTTTCAAATAGTGGAATACAGCCAGAGGAAAAAAGATCTAATGCCAAGTGCAGCTTGGGAGGTCCAGAAAGGAAACCAGGAGAAAGGAATTTCTCCCCCAGGGCAGAGCTGTGATGCAGCATGTCCCCCAGAAGGAGTCTGGAGCAGTCCAAGGCTTTATGTGCCCAGACAGAGGCAGGCAGGACGCAGAGCTGTCAGCAAAGGAAGGGGCCAGCCAGGTGGGGCAGCCGGGGGATGATGACAGCCTGCAGGGACAGAAGCACAGGGCAAAGCCCTGACCTTGGGGCCCTCCAGAGCTGCTCCTGCTCCAGGCCCAGGGCCCATCCCAAAGCTGGGGCAGCCAGAAAGCTGTGCCCATTTCTGTTCATTGCTACTCTGATGAGGATGGATCCCCAGCCCCTTGGAGGTTACTGCTGAATTTACTACTCTAGAGATCTCTTCTTTCTTGAGTAATTCAGTTCGGGAATTCAGTGACAAAGGCTCATAAACGTTTGTTCGAAACACCCAAACAAAAAAAGCCCATGGGAATCACTTCAGTTTTCAATTCTTCTGTAGTTACTTAGACAGGTTTGAGAAGTGTATTCAAAGTGAGTATACTATATTGAAAACAATGCAGACAGAACTGTTTTGTCCTGTAAAGTTTTCTTTTCCTGTTTATAGATTGATATCAGTAATGTCCAATTGATATTGATCTCCTGCACCTGATAATGCAGTCTGAACAGATATCAAGATCAAGACCCTTCATGGCTGACAATCAATCATACTTTGTCCCCACTCCCTCCCCACCATTTCACTCATCCAACACCTGGCACTCCTATGGATCAGGAATAGTGTGGCCAGCAGGAGCAGGGCAGTGATTCTTCCCCCGTGCTCAGCACTGGTTGGGCAGCACCTCAAGTGCTGTGTCCAGTTTTGGGCCCCCCAATTTAGGAAGGACATGGAGGGGCTGGAGCGTGTCCAGAGAAGGGCAACATGGCTGGAGAGGGGTCTGGAGCACAAGTCCGGTGAGGACATACTGAGGGAGTTAGGGTTGTTTATCCTACAGAAGAGAAGGCTCAGGCACAAAAAACTGTCAGGGCACAGATTGGACTGGATGGTGTCCAGGGTCTTTTCCAACCTTGTTGATTCTGGAATTCCCTTAAACCAAGCTTGAAACAGTTTCAGGATGCACCCTGGGCCTCCTCTTCACAAGGTCCAGCAGCCCAGGTCCCTCAGCTTCTCCTCACAGCCCCCAAGCCCATCCTGTCAGTCCTGCAGAGCCTCTGCAGCTCCTCCTCATTGCCCACAACAGGGAGCCCCACAGCCAGACACACCAGCCCAGATGGGCCCCCCTGGCCTTGGGTGCCTCTGGCAAGGGAGCAGCACGAGGCACTGCAGGAGCCTGCAGACAATTCCTGAAGCACTTGGGGGATGATCCTGCTCCCCAAGGGACGTTCCGATGGTGCCAAGTCAGGAACTGAAATGGGGAGTGGGGCCAGAGAGCAAAGGGTAACCAGGGATGGTCTGTTTGCAGGGGAAGGAACAGGGGTGGGCAAGAGGAAGAAATGTGGAGCATGGAAGAGTAAAGAAAGGCAAGGTAAAGCAAAGGAAATGCTCAGGGCAGTTTGGGGGTGGCTTCCAGGCAGCCCTGGTTCTGAGCAAGAACATCTGCAGTGGCACAGGAAACTCCCAGCTGATGGGAACAAACTTTCTGTGGGACTTCAGAGGCTACCACAAACCTGAGGGGTTTCCCTGCTGTCCCCCAGCCCTTCCTGGCCCCAGGGGCTGATGGCATTTGTGCTCCCTCAGGTTCATCTCCCCCCACCAACACCATGGGGGTGCTGACGCCTGCTCTGGGCAGTGCAAACAGGGGCTCCTGAGGCAGTGCTGCCGTGTCTGTGCCTGCAAGGATGCGGCACCTGTGTGAGCTGGGGGAGAGGCCAGGGCTGCAGAGGGGGGATGTTGTTGGCAGGTGCATGAGGACGCTGTGGGACGCTGCCCTGGGGTGTCCAGCACAGTGGGGATGGATCAGCCCCTGCTCTGCTGCTCCTTCCCCTTGTCTCCCCCAGGCACCTTGCAGAGCCCCAGCCATGCTGTTTGCCCCCAGCCTGCCCACGGCCAGCCTGGGGCTGCTCCCGGGGCTGTTCTGGGCTCAGCATTGGCCTGGGCAAAGTGTTCTGGAGAGAGCCTGGGCAAGGAGCCTGCAGCCCCCAGGCCCTGGCCTGAGGCGTCAGAGCTGCCCCAGCAGTGCCCATGGCCTGTCCCTGCTGCAGCCCCGGCACTGCCACCCCCAGCACTGTGCCCGGCCCCGAGAGCACTCAGGCCCTACAGCAACAGCAGGGCCAGCAGGGCAGCGGGGCAGGGCCACGGCAGCAGCACTGGCAACACCAAGGGCTGCTGCTGCTGCTGCTGGGCACAGCTGCTGTGCCAGCACTGATCTGCCCCCAGCTCTGCACACAGACATTGCTGCTGCAGCTGCAGAGAAGGGAACCAAAGGGGCATCTCTGCAGAAACCTTGGCTGGGAGATCCTTGAGTTCCTTTAAAGCCACAGAGTGCAGTCCCTCATTTCATATTCTGTGGGCACAGGGAAGATGGAGGGGTAAAAAAAGAGAAATTGCTGAAACAGTGACATTTCTTTGTGGACAGTATTGAAAAGAAATCCCACAATAAAACCCTCCAAAACAGAACCAAAAAGATTTATTAAAGATGACCTTTATTTTAAGTGATTTGCAGAAATTGGCCAGCAGTTTGTTTCCTGAAGACATCCAGTTATCAATCTCCACACTGCAGCCATGAGCTCCTGGTTCCTCAGGCTGTAGATGAGGGGGTTCAGGGCTGGAGTCACCTCCGAGTACAGAACTGACAGGGCCAGATCCAGGGATTGGGAGGAAATGGAGGGAGGCTTCAGGTGAGCAAATATGCCAGTGCTGAGGAACAGGGAGACCACGGCCAGGTGAGGGAGGCAGGTGGAAAAGGCTTTGTGCCGTCCCTGCTCCGAGGGGATCCTCAGCACAGCCCTGAAGATCTGCACATAGGAGAAAACAATGAACACAAAACAACCAAATGATAAACAGAGACTTACAATAAGAATTACCAGCTCTCTGATGTAGGATTTGGAGCAGGACAGCTTGAGTATGTGTGGGATTTCACAGAAGAATTGTCTGAGGTCATTGCCATGGCACAGGGGCAGAGAAAATGTATTGGCTGTGTGCAGCAGTGAATAGAGAAAGGACGTGGCCCAGGCAGCTGCTGCCATGTGGGCACAAGCTCTGCTGCCCAGGAGGGTCCCGTAGTGCAGGGGTTTGCAGATGGACACGTAGCGGTCGTAGCACATGATGGTTAGGACGGAAAACTCTGCTGTTATGAAAAAGACAAAAAAAAATAGTTGGACTTCACATCCTGTGGAGGAAATGTTCCTGGTGTCCCAGAGGGAATTGTGCATGGCTTTGGGGACAGTGGTGCAGATGGAGCCCAGGTCGGTGAGGGCCAGGTTGAGCAGGAAGAAGAACATGGGGCTGTGCAGGAGGTGGCCGCAGGCTACGGCGCTGATGATGAGGCCGTTGCCCAGGAGGGCAGCCAGGGAGATGCCCAGGAGGAGGCAGAAGTGCAGGAGCTGCAGCTGCCGCGTGTCTGCCAATGGCAGCAGGAGGAAGTGGCTGATGGAGCTGCTGTTGGACATTTGCTCTGGCTGGCCATGGGCACCTGTTCATTGATACAGGACAAGGACAAGTCAGCAGAGGCTGCTCTGAGCCAAACCTGGGCCATTCCCTGCAGACTGTCCCGCTGTGACTCACTCACCCTTGTTCCTGCTCTGGGAAAACCTTCCCCCAGGTCCCTGCCTGAGCTCCAGTTGTGCTTTCTGAGTGTGCCAGGAGCAGCCAGGCCTGTGCGTGGGGGCTCTCCAGGAACCATCCTTGCCCTGCTGCCCCGGGTTTGTGGCCATGTGGCAGAGGGACAAGGCTGGATATTCAGGATTTGTCATGGGAATCACTTCTAATGCAGAAAGGGTTGTTGGCAACTGCACTCCCACTTCAAAAGGACATGGAAAACAGGAAGGAATTTAGTCATCATTTTTCTGCCCCCACATCATTCCTGCTTCTCTGAGATCAGAAATCTCCAGCATTCCTTATGCAGTCAGAATTTGCCACTGAGAGATGTGAGGTGCAAAGGATTCTACGTGGCTCAGGGAACAGTGAGGGGCTGGAATGTGTTTGTTCCCAACTGCCCTGGGTTTGCAGCTTTGGCTGCAATCAGAGCACAATCACACTCCTCTGTCACCCTGGGATAAACCAGACCCTGCCCAGAGCATAGGGATCCCTCAATGTCTCCCCCTCTCCAAAGGGCTCTGGGCAAGGTCTCAGCACCCCTTTCTGCCAAGGACACTCCCGGCTCCCTTGGCAAACCCAGCAGCATTTCCTCAGCTCTGCCATCTCTGCACTTCCCCGTGGCACATTCAGGGAACTCCCAGGGGCTCTGGCACAGATTTGCAGCCAGGAGGGCAGCTCAGAGCTGGGAAGGACACAGCAAGGAGATCCCCGGGTGTGCCCATGATGGGATCTCAGGGAGGGGGCTCAGCTCATTCCCCTTTCCCATGGACTGCTTTGCCCACAGCCCCACAGGTCCCAGGGAAGCTTGGACACCCCATTGCCATGGCCACAGCTGCCTGGCAGGAATGCCAAGGGCAGTGTCTGACTCAGCTGCTGCGAAGGCCAGAGCCTCCCTGAGAGCACCAAATGCCAGGGACAGGATCAGGGCAGAGCAGAAACAAGAGGAGATGTGGTGGGGCTGTGCCTGGGAGGGCAGGGCAGAGACAGCTGGCAGGGAGTCTCTGTAAATGTTGAAACATTACTTTGATGATCCTCTGTGTTCCTTTCAACTGAGAATATTCTGTAATTACAATTCCTGTTCTGCTTCTCTCATCCTCCTGTTTCCTATAATCAAAAGAGTAAACACCCCCTTGTAACAGCTTTAGAATGGTAAACTATAAACCAGAATTTTTTAGAAGCTTCCATGTATCCCAGTGGGGATTTGGCACACCAAACCCCTTATATTAACAATTTAATAAGGTTGATGAAGTAGGAAATTTAACAGGAACAATAAATTTGAGTTTCAGTTGCCTCAGTTATACTCTCCTGTGTCAACCCCTTGGAGTAGATCTAAGGACTTCTGTGTGCCACTTTTTTTTATGACTGCTCACACTCTAGTTAAAAAAACAGAATGTTCTTTTTGTTTGTCCCCTTTCTGATAATAGGACTTTATAGTATTTCAGGAATGCATTTAGAAGATTATTGTTCTAAAATCTTAGGGAAAGTGTAGGAAAATACTAGAGTTTATTAAGGATTGTAATTATATAACTATGTAATAGTAGTTGAATAGAGTTATTTAATGACTATAGTTTTAAAAGCATATGATAGTAGTTAACAGAGCTACTAGTACATGAAAAATGTATAAAAAGCAAAAATCATTTTGTCATCACCCCAACTTTCCCATCCTTCTCCAGGCAGGAAATTGAAAACACTCCCAGGAAAGCTCCTGATCTTTACAGCAATGCCAGGCTTACCTTCTTTTGGCAAGTGTCCTCCGCAGCTGTGCCCAGACTGGTGTGGAGCTGGGAGCAGCCCTGCCCCACACAGCCCCTCTCAGCAGCAGCAACAGCAGCAGCAGCAGCAGCAGCTGCCCTGCTCAGGGTGGCTCCTTCCCCCCACAGCTTCTCCCCAGCGCTGGCAGCAGCTCCCCGGGCCGGCTGAGAGCTGTCCCTGGCAGGCAGCAGAGTCCCTGGGCCAGCACAGCGCCCTGGGCTGCAGGACCCTGCTCTGCACCACAGCCCTGGGCACCCCTGGCTGCAGCCCTGGCTGCTCAGCCCTGCAGCAGAGCCTGGCCCCAGGGAGCTGCCTTGTGCTGGGCCTGGCCTGGGGCAGCAGGGAAACCCAGCCCTGCCCTAGGGCCACATCCCTGCCCTGCAGCAGCTCCCACAGTGCTCCTGGAAGGTGCTCCAAGCTGTAAGATGTGGCAGCTTCAGGAGATCCCTGCAGGAGCTGCAGCTTCTCTTCCCCCAGCCAGAGAGTGACTGTTTGCAAGCCTGGGAGGATTTCTGCTGCAGTGAGCCCTGAGTGAGCTCTGCTCTGTGCTGCCAGCCCAGGCTGAGCTGAAGCTCTCTGTGCCTGTGTGCTGTGCCCGAGGTGGCTGCAGGCAGTGCCCCAGCCCTGCTGGGCTGGCAGAAAAGCTGCTCATCCAGAGAAATGTGTTTTTAAGCTCTTCTTGGTTGCCAGGAGCTGCCTCTGGATGATGAGCTCAACCCAGCTCATCAACACAGACACAGCACAAGGACTTTAATGACCCTCTCGGGGCTTTGTGCTGAGGCCCTGAACATCAGTCCCTGAGAGGGAGCTGAAGAAACCTCTCCAGAACTCCAAGGCAGAAGCCAACTCCAAAGTTTCTGGAAGTTTTAATGGGTCCCAGTGAGGGACACAACACAGAAAGTGTCCCCAGGCCCCAGGCAGAGCAGAGAACTGCAGGCAGTGATGACAGGTGGGGACAAAGAGAAGCCAAGTCCTGGTGCCCTGGGCCACAGCAGCCTCTGTGCCACCAAGGACACTGAGGAGACCCCTTGTCCTGAGGCCCTGGGGCCTCCTGGCACAGCCCCAGCCAGGCTGGGCACTGTCAGCCCCTTGTCCTGCCCTCAGCATCCCCCTCCCATGCCAGTGGCCTCCAGGATGTGCTGGAAGGAGTCCCTGGGGAAGGAGCCTTGGTCAGCAATGGCCCTGGGGGGCTCCTTCCTGCTGCCAGGGACTGCAGGTTTTTCCAAGGACTTTGGGTTTGGCTTTTGCCTTGGAGTCTCTGAGAGGTTTCTGCAATCCTGGCCTCCAATTCTCTGCTTTAATGAGTCTCTTGAGAGACTTTGTCAGTAACAACACTCAGTGGGGCTCATTAACACTTCAGGATACTCAAAGTTTATTACAGAACTTTTTTGACACTAAGTCTGAAAGGTTTGTGCAATCCTGGCATCCAATTATCTGCTTTAATGAGTCCCTTGAGATTCTTAGCTAGTAACAACACTCAGTGGGGCTCATTAATACTTCAAGATACTCACAACTTTTAAGGTACTTTGGATTTTCCTTCCAACACTGAATTTTTTAGAGATTTTTTTGCAGTTCTGGCCTCTAATTCTCTCCTCCAAGGAGCCCATGAGGAGCCTGTGTTGGGGATGGACCTCAGTGGAACCTATTAATGCCTCAAGACATATCGGGTTTTTCTTCTGACTTGGACTTTTGGAAAGGTTTGTGCAGTCTCCTCTCAGGCCCTGAGGTTCCAGGGCTCAGCACCAAATGCACCACGGGGCTCAATCGGATCAAGCAAGTCCTGAAAAACCATGGCTGTGCCTTCATTTCCCTCTGGTCTGGTGCAGTTCATTAGGAAGTCTTTTTTCCTAGAGTTATGGAGAAATATTTCAAAGAGCTTCTAGGAAATCCACATTACTGTTTTCAAGGTTGTATTTTTATTTTTAGAGAAGAGGTGTTTGCAGCATTCAGTGATGGATTTTAAGCCAGGGACTCTCCTAAGGAGGTCTGGCCTGCTCAGAGAAGCTGTGCCTTGATGTTTCACCCAGTGTGAACAACCTTGCTTCACATCCCTCAACCCCATCCTGTCTGTCCTCACTCACCTGGGCCTGGCTGTGCTTGGAGAACTGGCTGCACTCAGCCAAAACAGGAGCTTTCTTCCTTTTTTTAGCAATCTAAAACTCCTGAGTTTCAGACAATCTCCTAACGATTGTGTCAAGCCCAAGGTACCACAAAGGAGGTTCCCCTTCCCCAAGGCAGAACCATGCAAGGAATGTTTGAGACACACAGGAAGTTCTGCAATAAACACAAATCCAGAGTTGGCTGAAGGCAGAATTAGACCAACTGCTCAAGGACAGACAAGCTTTGAACTCCTTGCAGCTCAAAGCTCCAGCTGGGTTGTTGGGAGGTGTGTGAGTGAGCCAAGAGTGAGGGCAAGGGAACTGCAGAGAGCCCTGGAAGTGCTTCTGTGCAGCCAGGCTGTGGGGAAGGGCACTGCAGGCCTGGCCTGGGCCAGGAGTGAGGCTGGATCATCATCCCAAGCTGCCCTGGGCCATGGCAAGGGGCTGTGGCCATGGACACTGCCCTGAGCCCACTGTGGCAGCCTTTTTTTCCACCTGTTTACCCTTAAAATGTTCAAAGTCTTTACAGAAACAATCACAAGGTGTCAAAATTGTCCCACATTCCAAGTTTCTGTCTCAGAAAACAGTGTCATTTGTACACTCAAACTCTGCTGTCATTTACAGAGTGATCACAAGGGTTCACAAGTTGGAAGTCAAGGTGCTGAAAAGACTTATGGTTACCATGCATGTGTATATCAACTTTAAAATTAAATTAAGCTTTACAAAGGCGCTTTCCACATCAGGAACAAGGGGCAAGAAAGAAAGTGGAGAGATTCTGCTTATATAAATTAGGTAGAGTGTAAGAAAGTGATTTCAAAAACTGCAGGGATTGGGAAGAGGTTTAATGAGGAAGAGCCAAAAGGATGTAAACCTGCACTTTACTCCCCTGAGGGATTTTTTCAAGTGTCACAGTCTTGCAATAGCATTTACTTGTATCTGGGACAGGACTGGTGCCCATAAGGGGATGTGAAGGGAGATGTATCCAGAGACAACAGTGTGGTTTTCCCTGGATTTGCATGAGGGTAGCACCAACTTCCTTCTGAGCGCTGTGTGTATTGTAGCCTGGATTTTCTCAGCAATGCTATAACGTGTGGTGCTGCTTTTAAAGGGTTTGTGTCCTGGGAATTTTGTACCTCTGCCCAATCAAGGATGTGGTGTTCCAAGTGTTCTGCCTATGTATTAATCTGGATTTGGGTTCTTGGTGCCTACACTGTGGCTACAGAAGAATCCTAAGGAGTTATAATCTCTCTATAGGATTGAATATTACTAATTCAAAACTGTATTTGAGGTTAAAATTCCCTAAACATAAAAGAATAAAAAAAGTAAGGTGGTACTTTGAATAGGCATTTACATTATTAATCTGTCTGATAGTTATTTATAGGCCAGTTATTTGGATTCAAGTTAGGAATAAATGGCATCTGAAATAAATGTTATCCTCATAGACATGAAGATGGTTATTTTAGCTGTAAATGAAGACAAACAGAACTCACATGAAGAATATCAGTTCAGAAAGGTCAGATTCTTATTCAGGGAAAGGTTAGGGAAGTGGTTTGCTAGACCTCAGGACTGTTCGAGCAGTGCTGCAGACTCATTGAGGAAAAAGAGCAGTGTCTCCAGTTACACAGCATAGACATCCATGGATATTGAGTGCTTTCCAGTCCTTTCAGCATTGCATAGAGTTGGAAAGAATCTCGAGGGCTTGTAGCTGATTTAAGAAAGGAAATAATGCGGAAATAAATAATAAAGGAAATTAAGAAAAGAAATAGAGTAAAAAAAATTACTTTGATGTACTTTTAAATCCTCTCCAATAGTGTGGTTGACTGGTTGGTTTAAACAGCAGATGAGAGGTCTAACATGAAAGTGGCATTTATTTGCTTTTTGTGCAGGTTGATCCAGGCAACTGCCTTGTGTATGTTAAACATGATATTTGTGTATCAGGGCTGTGTTTGTATACCTGTTCCCAACCAGATGGGAAAAGAAACTGTGCATATTTCCCTTTCTCTTAGTGTATTTATACTTCTCTTTCTTAATGCAAACAAAAGCTTTTCATAACCATTTAAATACAGGAATAAGCCATCAGAGTCTCATTCAAAATGTGTCTTCTTTTGGAGCATTCAGAGTTTATTTGTGAGTATGAATTAGGGTCACCAGTAACTACCCTTCAAAGTAAGCTGAAATATGCCTCTTCTATTGACATGGACCATGAATTTTTGAGCAGTTTGCTTCTTCACTGACTTCTTTCTTCTCACTATTGGAATGATAAAACAAGCAGACCTAGTAGATGGTCTTCATCTGGTTGTTGTGAAGTGCAGTGGGCAGATCAATGGCGATAGAAAATTTATTTGATTGGAGATGCCATTTGATAGTGTTGTAAAATTGAGGCAATGATAATCATGAGTAGTTCTATTGAAATGAGCTCTGCAAATGCTCCTAATAAATGAGAAGGCACCCTCTTTTCCTGTAATACTGAAAAAGAAAAAAAAAAGTTGGAAGAGGACTAAAGCAGAGATTGAGAACAAGTTGGCAGCGGATTGAAATTGATGGGATTTTGGTTCAATCTTTGTCTTTGGTAGCAGTGGCAGCCTGTCTGTGGTACTGCTGATAAAGTCAATACCATTCCTGGGTTCTGCATCTGTTTGGGCTTTCTTGGGTTCCAAGGTCCTCTCTGAGCAATGCTTCAAAATCCAGTGTGAATATTTGGTGTGACTCTTGCAAACAAGACCCAAGTGAAGCACAGGAAAGGTGGAATAGGGTTCTGTCAGGGGAGATATTTGGTACCTGTGCTGGTGATACTGCAATTGAATGGGCAAATCACTGTGCAAAGATTTTGAAAACAATATGAAGTGTGTCAAGGGGAGAGAGGAAATAGTCAAAAAATGGAGGAAATGTGCCCATCTGACGAGCATGTCTGTAACAGTGACCCTGTTGGAGTCTGGGTTTGTTCTGATGTTTAGTTTTGGCTTAAAAAATTAAGGGGACCTGAATGCATTGTGTACTTTTTTGCATCCTCTCTATTGATCTGATAAGATGGAAATCTCAGTTAAAAATGGAACTGTACTTTGGAAATGCTGGAAACTTGGAGCTCAATTGGAGTCTGTATTTGTAACTAAGTTTTATAACATACTATTTCTAGTAGAGATGCAGTCAGTGGTTTTCAGGTAAATGTGGATTTTATTTAGGGAAATGGTAAGATATTTAGATGCAAGTTATTTGGATTGAAGCTTGGAATAAATTGTTTATGAGGTAGATTGGATCTTCAGAAGAAATGTAGATGATTCTCTTAGCTGAATCAGAGGGGGTTGGCTTCAGAATGAAATCATTGGTGTTTTGGTTGAATCTGTATCTTTGGTAGCAGTGGCAGCCTGTGCCTTTGGTGCAAGAAAAAATGGCAATCCTATTGCTGGGTTGTGCATCTGTTTCCCAGGAGGCAGCGGTGGTGGGCATGTTTGGGGTGCCAGGCTGTTGCTGTGCTCACCATGGGTTGCTGTGCGTGGAGTGTTTGGGGTGCCGGGCGGTTGCTGTGGTGCCAGTGGGTTCCTGGAGGGTTTGGGGTGAGTGTGCAGTGCTGGGCACTGGCCCTGGGCAGAGCAGCCTCGGGGCTGAGTGCAGGGGGAGGCCTGAGGAGGCTCTGCAGGCACCAAGTGCTCCTGGCAGGATCAGCTGTGCCAGGGAAGCCCTTGTGCAAGCAGGCCGGTGGTGGTGGGTGAGTTACTCGTAGCCTGTGAGCCGGGCAGCGCGTAAAACTCTTCACTTGCAGTCAGACCTTCAAAGAAGCTCTTGTTTCTTTCTAGATGCAGTCGGACCTTCAAAGGAGCTCTTGTTTCTTTCTAGATGCAGTCAGACCTTCAAAGAAGCTCTTGTTTCTTTCTGGATGATGGAGAAATGTTGGACAATTCCAGTAAGCCATCTCTGTGTTAGAATATCCTCCTTTCCTCATTGTTTGACCCATGTTATTTTTACTGCCATAGCATTGTATCTATCAAAAAGAGTGTTGTAGAAATCAGTTGCTTTCATGGTGCAGTGCAGTTTATAAATGATGTGGCAGATTTGTGTGATATGTTCTGGTAGTAATGACATTTCTTCTGGAAATGATTATTTTAGGATACTTCAGGTTGAAATAAGTGTTCTTTCAGCATCAATGAAATGCTTTCAAAAGATGGTGTTGGGTCTAGGCAAGCTTGACTTGTGTCATGAGGGCATTCTGGGCTAGGATGTGTTGCAACTGATGGCATTTGTCATTTTCCACTTAATTTTAAATCCTGTCAAAAAGTGTGGGTGGCTGGTAGTTTAAGATGTGAGAGATCTGAGTTCAAAGCGTGGTTTATTTGCTTTTTGTGCACTTTGTGCAGCTTTTTAAAAGATGCTGGTCATCCGTTGGTGTTTTGTTTAGAAGCTCTTCATTGCTCTGCCTTTTGTAAGCTGAAGTGTAATATCGACAAGAGCAGTACTTGATGTTGCAAAGAAGGCACTTTCAGTATCACTGTGGGCATGTGATGAAAATTCTGCTAGTTTAAGGTTAAAAAGCTATTCTCTAAGTTTTTGTAGATTTTAAATGCCAAATTATTTCCTAATTTACCAAAATAATATTACTCTGGTCCTCTATCCCATATTAACTGTGTGAGGAGCTGGCTAAGAGAGCTCAAAGTGGTGCGTGTGGGAAAACAGGATGCTGTGTCCAGGCCCGCAGAGCACCTTTGAGCATGTTCATGCAGTTTTTGAGCTGTCCTTAAGTGCACAGTACAAAATATTTTGCTCTGCACATACCTGTTTCATCAGTCCCTCATCAAGGCTTCCTAGCCTTTACCAGCAAGTGTCATTAACATGGGGGTTGGGATACCATTAACTCATTATAAAGGCACATTCTCTTTAGTTTTAAATCTATATTGCACCTTCAGTTTGATTTTGGCAAACAAGGCAGAGTCATAAGACAAGAAAGATCAACCCCAAACTTCCAAAAGTTAATGTGAGCTCTGTAGATTGCATCCTGTTTTACCAGCTGCTTCACCAACATCTGTGCACCTAGGAGCAGCCCAAGACACAGCAAAGGACACACCTACTGCTAATTTTGATTCTGTTATAGTAAAGATTCATGAAGAGATTTCAGGGAAAAAAGAGCAGGGAATAAACAGCCTATAAACGTTTCAGTGGTGTCATGATACAGCACATTAATAGCATTAATGTGGAAAAAAATTACATATGGGCTAATAAAAAGTCTTCTTTGAATTCCCTCTGTAACACCTGCCCATGACTTGGCCATCTGTACATTGATGTATGAGTAAAAATATTTGAATGTGTGGTGCCTAGGGACTTGTAGATCCATAGTAGCTGCCTACAATGGCACCATGTTGAGAACACCCCCTGGACAACCTTCAGCTCTGCACAAGAAGCCAAAATCAGTACTTCCCCCTTCAGCTGCTTCAGAGTCATGCTGACTTCACCAGCCAAAGAGTAATTTCATAAAACATCTGTCTGGCCTAAAACAATACTTGAAAAGAAACAAGGAGCGTTTGAAGGTAAGACAACTTGGGAAGATCTTTCCTCTGTTAAGATGCTACTGCACATCCACTCAGCTCAAAATGCATCAAATCTTTAAGCATTTTCTTTCACTCCTCAGTCTTTTACTTGAATAAGCTACTACCACTCTCAAGAAAATGATACAAAGATTACGGTTGTGTACAGGATATGTATGAAACTTTGTTTCTAGTACAAAATTTACAGCTTCAGATTTTTTTCTAAATTCAAATTCACAGCTTAGAAATTTGCTTTGTAAGAAAACCAGATGACATTCTCCTCTTAGAACTCAAACTTCCATGGGAAATAAAAGGAGAAAGAACTTGAAAAAGCATTCAAGAATATCTTAAATTGCTTTAAACCAGGCACTACAGTAATTTTTTGTTCTTGATTCACAGCAAAATGATTTTACTAGGAAAACAGTTTCTCGGCAAACTTGAACTGAGGGTTTCACCAGTGCAAGCAATGAGGGATGGTTACTCTAAGGGAATGTTTCACCTCAGGATGTATTTTCAGTTCAGCAAACCATAAAAGCTCTCAGGAGCATCTCATCTCAGGAACTTCCCTGAATGGTCCTCACAGGATTTTTAACTCAATCAGAACATGGTAAGCAGTATGGTGAAGCAGAGAAACCTCTTGATAGTGTTTGTTTTTGAAGGAGGAGCAGAGCAGAGTTTTTACATCTTTGCACAGTAGTCCTATTTTTGCTGGGCCCGAGTTACCCTCCATTGCACAGAATTTCTGATGTTATGGTTGAAATTAGAACTATAAAATCCTAAATACCAAGGATGTGGTGTGTCCTTACAAGAGAAACATCAAAAGCTGATACACTTTGTGCCAAATTAAAGGTTTTGAGTACAAAGATCTAACAACAGAAGAGTTCATACATACTTACACGAAAAAATATGAAGTGTATTCACAACCTAGGGCTTGGAAATGCTGCATTAAAATAAGAAGGCCCTAGCCCTTAGATACAGTTATGACTTTCTTCTATTTTGATCTCAATGTGAAACAATTTACAACATCAAAATTTTGTTATATTTCAGAGCTTTTAATTGTAATGCCAAAATATATCATAATTTTAATTTGCTTTTCAAAAGAAAGGAATAATAAAATGATCCTAATAAATCCACTAGGGGATTATTGTTGCACTGCAATATCAAAGAACTTGGGATGCATTGAAGATTTATTGTCATACAAAACATTGAAGTGTTAATGATCTTAATCTGAAACTGGGCGTTCTTGATTAGACACTCTACATCAGTATGACAGTCTTCATACTTTCTGGTTAGACTGATCAATGAAACCGATTTTATCACATTACTCATTATGTCTGCAAGTTAATATAGAAATAAATTTATTTCCTTATAAATTTTAAATTATAAAGTATAGAGACGCAAGCACAGTGCAGATGTTGCTTTACTTTCCAGTGCACACTGTATTACAAAATGGATTTGGCAACTTCCCACCCCCCAAACATGAGAAAATTATGGGAGTTTTTCCTCTGAGCTGATGTTCCTCCAGAGAAATGCTTCAGTTCAAACTGATCAAGGCATTTAACATCTGAATGAGGTTAGTAATTTCAGTAACAGTACTATTCATATGCTCACAGCCAGGAGCATGCACACCTCACCTCACTGAGTGAGCACGGGGGACCTGCAAGTCCACAATTATTCTGGAATTTCCACTCTGTGGTTTACAAGCAGCTGCATCTCATGTTTTTTAGCAAGACTCAAACACAGCAAGAACAATCACATCTTTCCTAAGACAATGAGCCCTTGTTAATTCCTCATTTATCCTTACTACGAGAACCTAGGAAACCAAGCTTTATCTTGTAAATGGATAAGCAAAAAGAGAGCAAAAATTTTTACCTAAGAGCTATATGGGAATAAAATAACTCAATCCATTTCAAATTATTTCATGCATACCAAACCTTGCAAAGCAGGCATGAAAACAGTCATGCCTAGGCACAAAGTATTTATGCTAAGAAATGCAATCTTTCACTTGAACATCAGTGTAAGTTAATAAAAATCTTTCAAAAGCTTCCTCAGTATTTTTCACTTTTCAAATCCACATTTAAATAACATCCATCAAGAATTCACATACGCAGAACAAGCACAGCAACAACAAATGAAAAACTGCCTCTCTGAAGCAGACAGTTTAATTCTTAGTACGCAAGATAACGCAAACAAAACTAAAAGCAATAACTAAAAATAGGCACTATTTTCTCTTTTCATCTAAAGCTGATTATAACCCCTCCAAGAAACCAGCATGATCTCCACAGGCTTCACTGTCCTATCTAAGAAAGATAAAGTTGCATTCCTTTCTTGGATTCACACAGTGGGTTTGTGACCTGCTTGGGCAGGGTGTGGAGGGCAGAGCTGAGCAAGCTCAGCAGGTGTCTGCAGCACACAACACCTGCCCAAGATGCACAGCAAACACACAGTGCTGCTGCAGGACCACCTTCCCAACACATTTTTTTCTACAGATGATCTCATGCCATGCAATTTGTAACAAGAAACTAAGGAAATCTAGGATGAGGTGGCTTCAGAGAATGCTCGCTGATTTACAAGGTGAATTTCCCGTGGCAGCATCTAGGCAGGTTAGTGAGCTATGAAGCATTTTCCTTTCAGTAATGGAATGGAATAACATGCTGACAGAACTGACTGAAAATACTTAATTTCTCCCTCTTACATAAGAATATTTCATGTGACTTCTGAATGACCCCACTGAGAGAGGCATTCTTTTCCCTAGATAAAAGACATGACAGGGAGAAGAAAAAATATGTTTTTAGAAACAACACTGCCTAAACTATATAAACTTTTTGCCACCACCTTTGAAATTCTTCTTCAATAGAGGACCAACATCATGGAAGAAGGCAGGAAATTCCAGGACCAGAATTAAATCTGGTAAACAAAAGAGGATGCCAAATTTCAGATTCCTAAGGTTCATGAAGTTGAATTCTCCAGCTCATGGCAACCACAGTGGTATCAGAGAGAACATGACAACAGCTGACATTGGCCAAGAGTCCACAGGAGATGGCTCTGACAGCTGCTGAGTGATGCACAACACACCCCTCTGAACAGAATGACCCTGGCAGCATTCCTGACTGTACAATCGTGCAGCAGAAAGACAACCAGGAACCAAAGAAAATTCCCAAACAACCCCACAGAGAAGCCCCCCGCCAGCTCTCTACTGCTTTCATTAAGAGACGTCAGACTGCAGCTTTCTTTAATGACAAGCTCTTCACAGCAGTACTCCATACATGAAATTTCATGTAAATGGCTGCATGGACAATTTGAATGTGCTGTAATTACAGAAGAAATTTCCAGCTACAGTAGAAAATTAGACATTTGATGGAACTGAGCAACAGGAAGTGTTTCTGTTATATTTAATATTTACAAGTATTTTTATAATAGACCAGTATCACTCTATCCTGCATCTAAGCAAACAAATATTTAGTATAACCTCCTCAACTCCGCAGCATAACACTAATGACAAGGTTTCTTTTTAAATAATCTGTATTATTATCATTCTGATAACAGCACATTACTGGCATTAACTGTATTAAGTGTATTTATGGAAATAAAAATACACTGCTTAACATGAACATTGCTTTATGACGGTTTAAAGAACACAACTCTGAAGAACCATGGGCAGAAAACAACTTATTTCTCAATATTCCCTGAATTACTCTACAATACAAATACTACAAACATTTCTGGGGCTCTGCATAGTTCAGATGCTAACTGTGGTATTCTGCTCCAAGACAAGCATACAAGGAACAGACTTGGCACAAAAAACCTCATTTGGTTTATGTTTTCTAGAAACCACCATTTCCCCTGGCCTTGGTCAGAACTTCTTTTATATTCCCTAAATGCCACAAGCAGGAGACATTGGCTCTACAGTTGGCCAATTCAGGGAGATGTGATGGATTTTCCAGATAACACATTCAAGTAGTCTCTGCTGAGTACACTAGGATTTATGACAGTAATAAATATAAACTGAATCAAAAAAGAAGATAAAATTGTTTAGGTTTAGATACGATTGCAAATTCTGGTTTTTACGATCAGAGTTTTTCCAACAATACTCAGTCATTTTCCAGCAGCAACAGCCTTTTAGACTGTCAGTTTGAATTGTCCATGGGTCATCTTGAAATTAAAGAAAATCCCTGGCAGCAAAAGTGAAGACTCAGCCAAAACCTATCCATTTCATTCTGCTGCCAGCTTGCTCTCAATCTTTCCATTACTCTCTGGAAGCTCCTTTACCAACTTTTCTTTCTTTTCCTGTATTAAGGGACAGGGGGACGGCTCTTCATACATTTGGAGCATCTTCAGGGAGAATTTTAATAGAACTACTCATGTTTTATTACTACCACAATCTCACATTATATAACACTATCTAAAACAGCCTCTCCTTTGGAATGAATTTGATGTCACCACTGATGTGCCCATTATACTTTAAGACTATCTGAATAGGACTGAATGTTAGATGATCTTGTTTCATTGTTCTAATATTGAGAAGAAAGAAAAGTCAGTTAAAAAGCTTATTGCTGGAAAAGGAATTTGTTATGATGCTAAGTGAATAGAGAGACAGACTGCAGCTTGCTTGTGAAGGAGGTTACTGGGGAACTGGCTTCTCTAATTCACATTCTCAAATAAACCCATTCTGACAAATGCTCTAAAACACATTTGAAATGGGAGCCTGGTGTCTTATCCCGCTGTTCATATTCATGTGAAAACCTTTTGGTGTTAAAAGAAATCAAAAATACATTGGGAGAAAGGAAATTTCCCTAGACAAAGACTCCACACAGTACTTCAAGAAACACTTCAAGTGCAGCCATAGGTCTATGAAAACTGGATTTACACAGTCTCTTATCACTGGAATTCCTTTACTGACAGCACAAAGTACCCAGTAACTGCAGGGTCACCTTGCACTGGCATGCTACTTCCCTCCTACTGACAGAAAAGGTGTTTTGCTGCCATTTCAGGAGTCCTGTTGGCCCTTACCTACAGCACCTTGTTTTTTATGGTAGCTACAAAGCAGACTGGAAGATGGAGGAAATCAAGTGCCCTCTACCAACAAGTAGAACAAAACCAAGCTTTACTCTGCCAGTTTTTGTGTTGATAATTACACCAGGGTATAGAATTGCTGTTCCAAAAAACATGATCAAACTTCAAGGAATCACACCAAAAATCTGAGGGATTCTAAAATTAAAAGTGAAACAAATGTTTCCAGTTCACTACACAGACACTCATTTCTAAAACAGTAAAAATACAGGGCTGACATGGATATTGTAAGGAACCATGGACTGCAGCACAAACTTCAGCCAGCCTGAACTCTAATACAGGTAGAATCACCATTTGTTCAGGACAATAAAGCTTGGGACTTGTATACACAATAAAATCCTCCTCTGTGCAATTTACTGGCAGAAATCATCCACAAAGTTGATAAAATGAAAACTTTGAACACTTTTTGAACACTCACTTTATATATGCAGCACAAAACATTCCTGCTGCACTACAGAGATGCAAATCTTTTAAGAGAGTCACCTATACCATGCAAGGTTGCAGTAAAATATGACACACTCTTTTTCCAACTCCGTATTTATCCAGAGGGCAGAACATACAAGGAAGGGGAGAAAAGAATCATTACTTAATTGCAAGGCATTGCTAGCACAAAAGCGGGTTAAGGTGGCAAAAACCCCAAATGCCAGAAACTGGCTGAACAATAGCAACTAGAGACAATTGCCTGAACAATTCCATATGGCTGGAATTCAGATTTGTGACAGCTCAGAGCCAAAGGAGGCACAACGTTTTACTTATTTCTTGCTATGATCAGAACTGCAGAAACAGAACCAGAGACACAGATTCTTGTAATGAAGATACTGAGCAACTGCACTGATAATGGATCAGAGTTCCTGGCTGCACTTATCAAATGGGAAATCATTTCAGAAGTGATCACCTGTACAACACAGTCTGGCTGCCAGGCTCATAAGAGATGATGTGAGCTTTGGGCTAGAAAACAAAAATCCATGACCATGATTACCTTCACACTACAAGTTATTAGAGTTTGTTCCTATCTGAAATCCAAATATCTTGCACATAAGGAACTTGCACTTTCACTTTAAGATCCACAATTACCTGGAAAACCATTAACTGCATCTCTACCAAAAATGTTTCTCACAGCTGGAAGTTAATTAAAAATAAAGGCTCCAATTCAAGCTCAAAATTTCCAGCCTTTCCAAAGGACAGTTCCATTTGTACGCTGGATTTCCATCTTAGATCAATACAGAGGGTGAAAAACAAGGACATAATGCATTCCCTTGAATTTTATCCACAAAAATTAGGAAAACCAACAACACCAAAATACAGCAAACCAAGACTCCAACCTTGTCACTGTTGCAGATGTGCTCTCTAGTAGAGCACATTTCCACCATTTCTGGACTATTTCTTCTCTCCCCTTGACACTTCTGGTTTTTTCAAAATCCTTTCACACTGAACTGACCATTTAAATGGGATGTCACAAGTATTAGCACCAAATGCCCCTCTGCTACAACTAAATTCTACCTTTCCCATGAGTTTATCATCACTCAGGTTTTGTCTGCCAAAGAGTCAAACCAAATATTCACAATGAGTTTTGAATCAGTGGTCAGGACCTTGTAACCCAAGACAGCCCCTGCTTTGAGCAAATTTACATTCGTTTGTATTAGCACAGCTCACTAAATGGCCCAGTTATTCTGCCTCAGGGCTTCATCTCTCCCATTTACCAAACCTGTCATTTTTCTCATCCCCAATACAAGTCATTGAAATGTTATCATTATTTCCAGTTCAACAATGAACATGCTCAAAGGTGCTCTGCGGGCCTGGACACAGCATCCTGTTTTCCCACACACACCACTTGGAGCTCTCTTAGCCAGCTCCTCACACAGTTAATATGGGATAAAGGACCAGAGTAATATTATTTTGGTAAATTAGGAAATCATACGGCATTTAAACTCTACAAAAATTAGAGAATAGCTTTTTAACCTTAAACTAGCAGAATTTTCACCACATGCCCACAGTGATACTGAAAGTGCCTTCTTTGCAACATCAAGTACTGCTCTCGTCGATATTACACTGCAGCTTACAAAAGGCAGAGCAATGAAGAGCTTCTAAACAAAACACCAACGGATGACCAGCATCTTTTAAAAAGCTGCACAAAGTGTACAAAAAGCAAATAAACCACGCTTTGAACTCAGATCTCTCACATTTTAAACTACGAGCCACCCACTCTATTTGACAGGATTTAAAATTAAGTGGAAAATGACAAATGCCATCAGTTGCAACACATCCTAGCCCAGAATGCCCTCATGACACAAGTCAAGCTTGCCTAGACCCAACACCATCTTTTGAAAGCATTTCATTAATGCTGAAAGAACACTTATTTCCACCTACAAGAACCCTAAAATAATCATTTCCAGAAGAAATGTCATTACTACCAGAACATATCACACAAATCTGCCACATCATTTATAAACTGCACTGCACCATGAAAGCAACTGATTTCTACAACACTCTTTTTGATAGATACAATGCTATGGCAGTAAAAATAACATGGGTCAAACAATGAGGAAAGGAGGATATTCTAACACAGAGATGGCTTACTGGAATTGTCCAACATTTCTCCATCATCCAGAAAGAAACAAGAGCTTCTTTGAAGGTCCGACTGCATCTAGAAAGAAACAAGAGCTTCTTTGAAGGTCTGACTGCAAGTGAAGAGTTTTACACGCTGCCCGGCTCACAGGCTACGAGTAACTCACCCACCACCACCGGCCTGCTTGCACAAGGGCTTCCCTGGCACAGCTGATCCTGCCAGGAGCACTTGGTGCCTGCAGAGCCTCCTCAGGCCTCCCCCTGCACTCAGCCCCGAGGCTGCTCTGCCCAGGGCCAGTGCCCAGCACTGCACACTCACCCCAAACCCTCCAGGAACCCACTGGCACCACAGCAACCGCCCGGCACCCCAAACACTCCACGCACAGCAACCCATGGTGAGCACAGCAACAGCCTGGCACCCCAAACATGCCCACCACCGCTGCCTCCTGGGAAACAGATGCACAACCCAGGAATGGGATTGCCATTTTTTGTTGCACCAAAGGCACAGGCTGCCATTGCTACTAAAGATACAGATTCAACCAAAACACCAATGATTTCCTTCTGAAGCCAACCACCTCTGATTCAGCTAAGAGAATCATTTTCATTTCTTCTGAAGATAAGATCTGTTTCTTCAACCATTCATTCCCAAGTTGAATTCAAATAACTTACATATTGCTAACTGGCAATTTCTCTAAAGAATATCCACACATACCTGGAAAACCATTTACTGGATCTCTTCAATAAAAAATGTTTTTCACAGCTGAAAGTTAAGTACAAATACAGACTCTAATTTACCTCCAAATTCCCAGCCTTCTCAAAGTACAGCTTTATTTCTGCTCTAAAATTCCATCTTATATCAATCCATAGGATGTAAATACAAGTACTTAATGCATTCAGTTTTGTTTAAATTTTAAACCCAAATGAGAAAGAACAATCCCGGAGTCCAACCTGGTCACTGTTACAGACATGCTCTCAGACAGACACATTTCCTCCATTTTTTTTGACCATTTCCTCGCTCCTCTCAATACTCGTCATATTTTTTTCAAAATCTTTGCACAGTGATTTCACCATTTAATTGCAATATCACCAGTAATGGTACTAAATATCTCCCCTGATAGAACCAAATTTTACTTTTCCAATGCATCACTTTGCAAGAGTCACACCAAATATTCACACTCGATTTTGAAGCATTGCTCAGAGAGGACCTTGTCACCCAAACAGATGCAGAACCCAGGAATTTTATTGACTTTATCAGCAGTACCACAGACAGGCTGCCACTGCTACCAAAGACAAAGATTGAACAGAAATCTCATAAATTTCAATCCGCTGCCAACTTGTTCTCAATCTCTGCTTTAGTCCTCTTCCAACTGTTTTTCTTTTTCAGTATTAAGGGAAAAGAGGATGCCTTCTCATTTATGAGGAGAATTTGCAGAGCTAATTTCAATAGAACTACTCAGGATTATCATTGACTCAATTTCACAACACTATCAAAGGGTATCTCCAATCAAATAAATTTTCTATCGCCATTGATCTGCCCACTGCACTTCACAACAACCAGATGAAGACCACCTACTAGGTCTACTTGTTTTATCATTCCAATAGTGAGAAGAAAGAAGTCAGTGAAGAAGCAAACCGCTCAAAAATTCATGTTCTATGTCAATAGAAAAGGCATATTTCAGCTTACTTTGAAGGGTAGTTACTGGTTACCCTAATTCATACTCACAAAGAAACTCTGAATGCTCCAAAAGAAGACACATTTTAAATGAGACTCTGATGGCTGATTCCAGTATTTAAATGGTTATGAAAAACTTTTGTTTGCATTAAGAAAGAGAAGTATAAATACACTAAGAGAAAGGGAAATAGGCACAATTTCTTTCCCCATCTGGTTTGGAACAGGTACACAAACATAGACCTGATACACAAATATCATGTTTAACATACACAAGACCGTTGCTGGATCAACCTGCACAAAAAAAGGAAATAAATGCCACTTTCGTGTTAGACCTCTCATCTGCTGTTTAAGCCAACCAGTCAACCACACTATTGGAGAGGATTTAAAAGTACATCAAAGTAATTTTTTTGACTCTATTTCCTTTCCTAATTTCCTTTATTATTTATTTCCGCATTATTTCCTTTCTTCAATCAGCTACAAGCCCTCGAGATTCTTTCCAACTCTGTGCAATGCTGAAAGGACTGGAAAGCACTCAATATCCATGGATGTCTATGCTATGTAACTGGAGACACTGCTCTTTTTCCTCAGTGAGTCTGCAGCACTACTGGAACAGTCCTGAGGTCTTGCAAACCACTTCCCTAACCTTTCCCTGAATAAGAATCTGACCTTTCTTAACTGATATTCTTCATGTGAGTTCTGTTTGTCTTAATTTACAGCTAAAAGAACCATCTTCATGGTTCCCCTTATGGGCACCAGTCCTGTCCCAGATACAAGTAAATGCTATTGCAAGACTGTGACACTTGAAAAAAATCCCTCAGGGGAGTAAAGTGCAGGTTTACATCCTTTTGGCTCTTCCTCATTAAACCTCTTCCCAAACCCTGCAGGTTTTGAAATCACTTTCTTACACTCTACCTAATTTATATAAGCAGAATCTCTCCACTTTCTTTTTTGTCCCTTGTTTCTGATGTGGAAAGCCCCTTTGTAAAGCTTAATTTAAATTTAAAGTTGATATACACATGCATGGTAACCATAAGTCTTTTCAGCACCTTGACTTCCAACTTGTGAACCCTTGTGATCACTCTGTAAACGACAGCAGGGTTTGAGTGTACAAATGACACTGTTTTCTTGGACAGGTACTTGGACTGTGGGACAATTTGACACCTTGCGGTTGTTCCTGTAATGACTTTGAATATTTTTAGGGTAAACAGATGCAAAAAAGGCTGCCACACTGGGCTCAGTGCAGTGTCCATGGCCACAGCCCCTTGCAATGGCCCAGGGCAGCTTGGCATGATGATCCAGCCTCACTCCTGGCCCAGGCCAGGCCTGCAGTGCCCTTCCCCACAGCCTGGCTGCACAGAAGCACTTCCAGGGCTCTCTGCATTTCCCTTGCCCTCACTCTTGCCTCACTCACACACCTCCCAACAACCCAGCTGGAGCTTTGAGCTGCAAGGAGTTCAAAGCTTGTCTGTCCTTGAGCAGTTGGTCTAATTCTGCTATCAGCCAACTCTGGATTTGGGTTTATTGCAGAAGTTCCTGTGTGTCTAAATCATTCCTTGCATGATTCTGCCTTGGGGAAGGGGAACCTCCTTGGTGGCACTTTGCTCTTCGCAAACATTTTAGAAGTTTGTCTGAAACGTAGAAGTTTTAGATTGCTAAAAAATGGGAAGAAAACCCTCTTTCTCTAAGTGCAGCCAGTTCTCTGAGCAAAGCAGGTCCCAGGTGAGTGAGGAGAGACAGGATGGAGTTGGGGAATGTGGAGCAAGGTTGTCCACACTGGGTCAGACCTCAAGGCACAGCTTCTCTGACCAAGCCAGAGCTCCTGAGGAGAGACCCTGCATCAAAATCAATCCCGGATAGCTTCAATCAACTCTGCTCTAATAAGAAGAATACACCCTTGAAAAAAGGAATGTGGATTTCTTAGAAGTTTTTTGAAATACTTCTCCATCAGTCTAGAAAAAAAGACATCCTAATGACCTGCACCAGGCCAGAGGGAAATCAAGCACAGCCATGGTTTGTCAGGACTTGGTTGATCCTAATGAGCCTCGTGGTGCATTTCGTGCTGAGCCCTGGAACTTCAGGGCTTGAGAGGAGATTGCACAAACCTTGCCAGGAGTCAAAGTAAGACGAAACGTCCGAAGTGTCTTGAGGAATTAATGGGTCCTACTGAGGTCCATCCACAGCAGAGGCTCCTCATGGACTCCTTGGAGGAGAGAATTGGAGGCCAGGATTGCACAAAAACCTCTCAGAGACTCAGCATGGCATGGAAAATCCAAAGTACCTTAAACATCTTGAGTATGTCAAAGTATTAATGAGCACCACTCAGAAACAATGCAAAGCTCTCAAGGGACTAATTAAAGCAGATAATTGGAGGCCAGGATTGCACAAACCTCTTAAACACAGTGGCAAAAAAACTCTTTTAATAATCTTTGGGTACCATGAAGCATTAATGAGGCCCAGTGAGTTATTTTACTCACTAAGAATCCCAAGGGACTTAATGAAGTAAATAATTGGGGCCATGATTGCAAAAACTTTTCCTAGAGTCAGTTTGAAAAGGGAAACACCAAGTACTCTAAAATACCTGAAGTACCTTGAAGCATTAATGAGCCCCACTGAGTGTTGTTACTGACAAAGCCTCTCAAGAGACTCATTAAAGCAGAGAATTGGAGGCCAGGATTGCACAAACCTCTCAGAGACTCCAAGGCAAAAGCCAAACCCAAAGGCCTTGGAAAAACCTGCAGTCCCTGGCAGCATGAAGGAGCCCCCCAGGGCCATTGCTGACCAAGGCTCCTTCCCCAGGGACTCCTTCCAGCACATCCTGGAGGCCACTGGCATGGGAGGGGGATGCTGAGGGCAGGACAAGGGGCTGACAGTGCCCAGCCTTGCTGGGGCTGTGCCAGGAGGCCCCAGGGCCTCAGGACAAGGTGTCTCCTCAGTGTCCTTGGTGGCACAGAGGCTGCTGTGGCCCAGGGCACCAAGACTTGGCTTCTCTTTGTCCCCACCTGTCATCACCGCCTGCAGTTCTCTGCTCTGCCTGGGGCCTGGGGACACTTTCTGTGTCGTGTCCCTCCCTGGGACCCATTAAAACTTCCAGAAACTTTGGATTTTGAATCTCACTTTGAGTTGTAGAGAAGTTTTTGATCACACTCTGAGGGACTGAGTCTGACGCAAACAGCACAAAGCCCTGAGAGGGTCATTAAAGTCCTTGTGCTGTGTCTGTGCTGATGAGCAGGACTGAGCTCATCATCTAGAGGGAGATCCTGGTAACCAGGAAGAGCTTAAAAACACATTTCTCTGGATGAGCAGCTTTTCTGCCAGCCCAGCAGGGCTGGGGCACTGCCTGCAGCCACCCCGGGCACAGCACACAGGCACAGAGAGCTTCAATCACTCAGGGCTGGGAAGGTGCTGAGAAGGGACTGGGGGAGAATCACTGCCAGCCCTTGGCACAGGAACCTCTGGCGGCAGGACAATGCAGCTGCAGCTCCTGCAGTGATTTCCTCAACCTGCAACATCCCAATGCCTACAGACTCTGTGAGTACAACTCTCTGAGTATTTCTGGTGCAGGGGAGGTGAAATGCTCATGAAGCTCTGACACAGTGAGAGCTTCTGCCCACTCCCAAAATATTTCCTAGAATAGGATTTACTTTAAAATGAGGACATTTCTTAAGACTATTCTTAGGACTATTTCTTAAGACTATTAATATTATCTAATTATCTATTATCTAAATATTATCTATTTTTTTCTAATATTAGATACTGGGTAGAGGGAGAAAAAATCATAAAGGCATCTTTAATTTTGACAAGTCCCAGGGACATCTCAGCTCTTAGTGATCAGGCTTAGTCTGAGCTGTCCTTTCTCCAAGCTGTAAACAGAACTTGCCCCCAGCCAGTGCCCTGCAAACAGGCAGGGTTCTGTAGGGCCAAGGAGAGTGCACAGAGATTTGGGCTCTGGGAGTGCTGGCAGGGAGAGCTCAGGCACAGAGAGACACCTGCAAGAGGAAAATCTGCAGGAAGCAGAGAGAAGATGAGGCAATGAGAGAAAACAAAAGCCAGAAATGTTGTGGCAGGGAGAGTTCGGAGATCTCCATAGGAGCCCCTGCAGTGAAGCCCCTCCCTCTGAACAAGCCCCCTCCCTCCTGTCCCCCAGCCAAGCCTCTGCCCTCAGGGCCGGGGCTCCAAGGCGTGCAGCCCCTCCTGTGCAGGCAGAGCTGCAGCAGAGCCGTGGGGCAGCTGTGCAGCCCCGGGCCCAGTTCCCTCTGCAGAGCACAGGGCTGGGAGCAGCTGCCCGGCACTGGGGGGCTCTGGCAGGGGGCACAGCTGGCTCAGGGTGACGCTGTCCCCAGTGCCCGGCTGTGGGCAATGCTTTCAGTGCAGCCAGGGCAGGAGCTGCATCTCCCTTAGTCCAGTGCCATCCTAAGGACACTTGGGAGTTTCCCAGAGATTTCAGTGCAAGCTGGGAGCTTCAATGCAGGGTGCAAACCTGTCCTGGAGCATCTTTGTGTTCTCTGAAAGACCCAAAGGGAAAGGCAGAGGTGTTGTGGCACAGAAAATGCTGTTGGGTTTGTGAAATGAGCAATGTGAGTCCTTGGCTACAAATGTGGAGCTGGGCTGTGGTGGATCCATCTGCTGTCAGCAGTACCTGGTGAATATTTTAGGGGAGACGTGGGAAGCTGATAACCCTCTATCTGAGAAAGGTTAAAGCACAGGGAAGTTCAGAACAGGTCAGAATGAGAGACCATGTCCCCTCACTCTCCACTCATCCCTTTACCTCACAGAACTTGCTTTGATCTGCCTAGGGTCAGCAGAAATGCAGAGGGTTTGATTACAATAAAAGTAAGGGGAGGTATATAGGAGCTTATAAAGAAAACTGCAGAACTCTTAAACACAAAAGTGTGTCTGTGTGTTCCGGGAGAGTATGTATGGGACATGGCTTTGGATTTGGTTACAGGTATCTCCTCTAATTCTTCCCTGTCTTTTTCTCCATGGCAGTGAGCAATGCCCAGAGACAGCAAATGTCCAACAGCAGCTCCATCAGCCACTTCCTCCTGCTGCCATTGGCAGACATGCGGCAGCTGCAGCTCCTGCACTTCTGCCTCTTCCTGGGCATCTCCCTGGCTGCCCTCCTGGGCAACGGCCTCATCATCAGCGCCGTAGCCTGCGGCCACCTCCTGCACAGCCCCATGTTCTTCTTCCTGCTCAACCTGGCCCTCACCGACCTGGGCTGCATCTGCACCACTGTCCCCAAAGCCATGCACAATTCCCTCTGGGACACCGGCACCATCTCCTATGCAGGATGTGCTGCACAGCTCTTTTTCTTTATCTTCTTCATGTTAGCAGAGTATTTCCTGCTGACCGTGATGTGCTACGACCGCTACGTGTCCATCTGCAAACCCCTGCACTACGGGACCCTCCTGGGCAGCAGAGCTTGTGTCCACATGGCAGCAGCTGCCTGGGCCAGTGCCTGTCTCACTGCTCTCCTGCACACAGCCAATACATTTTCCCTGCCCCTGTGCCATGGCAATGCCCTGGGCCAGTTCTTCTGTGAAATCCCACAGATCCTCAAGCTCTCCTGCTCAAGCTCCTACCTTAGAAAGGTTGTGCTCATTGTATTTTCCATCTGTTTAGAATTTGGTTGTTTTGTGTTCATTGTTTTCTCCTATGTGCAGATCTTCAGGGCTGTGCTGAGGATCCCCTCGGAGCAGGGACGGCACAAAGCCTTTTCCACCTGCCTCCCTCACCTGGCCGTGGTCTCCCTGTTTCTCAGCACTGGTTTTTTTGCCTACCTGAAGCCGCCCTCCATCTCTTCCCCATCCCTGGATCTGGCCCTGTCAGTTCTGTACTCGGTGTTGACTCCAACCCTGAACCCCCTCATCTACAGCCTGAGGAACCAGGAGCTCAAGGCTGCAGTGTGGAGACTGATGACTGGATGCTTTAAAAAACATTAAACAGCTGGCCAATTTCTACAAATCACTTGTAATAAAAGCCATGTTTGATACTTCATGTTTGTTAATTTGGAGGTTCAATTTCTTTCTTTTATTTTTTTAATCTTGTTTACAAATAAATGTCATGTTTGTGCCGTTTCTTAATCTGTTCTCTCCACCTTCCTGTGACCACAAACTTTGACAGTGAGGGGCTGCACTCTTGATTGCTCTAAAGGAACTAAATGATCTACTTTAAGTCTTCTGCAGAGGTGCCCCTTTGGTTCCCTTCTCTGCAGCTGCAGCAGCAATGTCTGTGTGCAGAGCTGGGGGCAGATCAGTGCTGGCACAGCAGCTGTGCCCAGCAGCAGCAGCAGCAGCCCTTGGTGTTGCCAGTGCTGCTGCTGTGGCCCTGCCCCGCTGCCCTGCTGGCCCTGGTGTTGCTGTAGGGCCTGAGTGCTCTCGGGGCCGGGCACAGTGCTGGGGGTGGCAGTGCCGGGGCTGCAGCAGGGACAGGCCATGGGCACTGCTGGGGCAGCGCTGACGCCTCAGGCCAGGGCCTGGGGGCTGCAGGCTCCTTGCCCAGGCTCTCTCCAGAACACTTTGCCCAGGCCAATGCTGACCACAGAAAAGCCCTGGGAGCAGCCCCAGGCTGGCTGTGGGCAGGCTGGGGGCAAACAGCATGGCTGGGGCTCTGCAAGGTGCCTGGGGGCAGCTGGGATCATATTGGGATCACAGTGGGAGAGGCTGGGCCCATGCTGGAGGAGACTGGGATCATACTGGATCATACTGGCAGCAACTGGGACTGCACTGAGGGTTACTGGGAGTAACTGGGAGCAACTGGAATCAGGCTGGAAGCAACTGAGGACAACTGGGAGTGACTGGAAACATGTTGGGAGCAACTGGGATACACTGGGAGAGACTGAAACCACAGTGGGGGTAAATGGGAGCAGCTGTGTCCATGCTGGGGTCATACTGGGATCCTACTGGAACCAGACTGGGAATGACTGGAAAGGTGCTGGCTGTGACTGGAACCAGGCTGAAGGTGACTGGGAGCAACTGGGCTCAAACTGGGAGTGACAGGCAGTCACTCAGGGCATGACTGGAATAATACTGGGAGTATCTGGGAGTGACTGGAGTCATACTGGGGGTGACTGGAACCAAACTGGGGTGACTGGGTCCTACTGGGTTCATCCTGGGAGCCACTGGGATCAGAATGTGTGTGAACAGATCCTGACTGGGGGTTACTGAAAGCTACTGTTGGGAGGAAAATGTGGACACATTGGGAACAACTGGGATCGACTGGAAGGGGATGGAACCATTCTGAGGGGACTGAGACCACATGTGGGGAAACTGGGATCATACTGGATTATATTGGGACCACACTTTGGGCAACTGCCAGTAACTGGGATCATGCTGGAGGGAACTGGGAGTAACTGGGAAAGGCTGGCATCATTCTGAGATAACCAGAACCTTACTGGGATATACTGGGATACACTGGAAATGCCTGTAACTATCCTGGGGACAATGGAACCACACTGGGAGGAACTGGGAACAGCTGGAACTATTCTGGCAGCAGCTGGGATAACACTGAGGGTGACTGGACTCCTACTGGGATTGACTGGGAGTGGCTGTGAGCAACTGGAATCACACTGAAAGCAACTGGGAGGTACTGAGAATGACTGGGAGCATGCTGGGAGTGACTGGGCTATATTGGGGGAGACTGGGAGCCATGAGGATCATACTGGAGGCTACTGGGGTAATAATGGTAATTTCAGGGAGAAACTGGGATCACACTGGGTGCCACTGGAATCATACTGGGAGTGACTGGCATCAGACTGGGATTATAGTGGGTGTGATTGGACCCTGACTGAGGGTTACTGGGAGCTACCAGGCCCATGATGTGAGTCTACTGGGGATACAGTGGGAAGAACTGGGAATAAATAGGAATGACAGGATGCTTGCTGGTGACAACTGGGATGTACTGGTGGTGACTGGGATAAAACTGGGGGCAACTGAACCATGCTGGGGTAACTGGGAGTGCCTGGCAATGACTATGAGAATGTTCATGGCCACTGGGATATACTGGGAGTGCCTGAGACCATGTAGGTGGTGGCTGGGACCACACTGGGAGCCACTGGACACAAGTGTGAGTGACTGGGGCCCTACTGGGAGAGAATGATGATTACTGTATAGTATGATTACTGGGAGTGACTGGGACTATCCTAGGGGCAACTGGGAGAATGGTATGAAAGTGGGTGCAACTGGGAGGAACTGGGACTGAGCTAAGTCCAAATGGCATCATAATGGGGAATGACTGGGTGTGACCAGGCTCATAATGGGAGTGCCAAGGAATCTGGAACTACATGGGAGGGACAACTGGGCTCATACTGGGAACAGCCACATCCAGCACTGGAACCCCTGAACCCCTATCCTGGCCATCCCACCCCTCCAGCCCCAGCACCCCCGCCGGGGTCCTGGCAATCCCAGGGGTCCTCCCAGGTGATTTTGGGGGAGATCGAGGAAATTTTGGGGGTCTCCCATGTGATTTTGGGGACTACCCAGATCCATCCAGGTTTTGAGGGTACTCAGGTGATTTTTGGGTGCATCCAGGTGAGTTTTGGGGGTACCCACGTGATTTTGGTGGGGGGTATCAAGGTGATTTTGGGAATACCCAGGTGATTTGGGGGCTTCCCAAATGTCCCCACTCACCCTGATGGGCTGGGAGAAGATGACAGCCATGGTCATGTCCCCCTGGTCATGATGGACACAGATGACCCTCGGCGGCAGGGAGGCTGTGGGGGGACACCCCAACATTCAAGGTTATTTGCCCTCTATTTATTTCCCAAGATCTTACATACAATACATGTGCATAACCCCAGCACCTCCCATCCCCACTCTGTATTAATTGAGGCTATCAGTCCTTCATGTGTGTGCAATTCTTCTTTTGAATTGGGTCAGTGGTCTCTAAAGATGAAGTCAGGAGAGTCTTCATCAGGTCTCTGTGACTCTCTGGCATGATCCAAGGTCCCCTGCTCTGTGATTGATTGATATAAAGTCCAGGTGCTGGTCATTGTTCTACTGGTTTCAATCTGTTCTTATAAAAGTTCACTTACTGCATTTCCTTCTATAAACAAGTTCATACTGGCAAACAATACAGCAATTAGCTCTAGTTTAGGCATCTAATAATCATTAACCTATCATTTGCCTATCTAATTTACACCCTGATCCATAAAAATTACTTCCATTGTATAGCTATAATCTTAACTCTTTAAAATCATGATTCAGTGCCCCTAAATGTTGGGGTGGCCCCTGAATGTCGGGGTGTCCCCCCAGAGCCCCCCCCACAACTGAGGGTCGTCTGTGTCCACGTCAAACGAGAGGACGCAAGGGTGGCTGTCACATTCTCCCGGCCTTTCAGGGTGAGTGAGGACACCTGGGAACTCCCAAAATCATCTGGGTACCCTCAAAATCATCTGGCTACCCCCAAAAAATCACCTGGATACCCCCCCAAATCTCCTGTATCCCCCCAAAATCACATGGGAACCCTCAAAAAGTACCTGGATACTCCTCAAAATCACCTGGATACCGCCCAAAATTACCTAGGAACCTCCAAAATCACCTGGATCTCCCCCAAATCACCTGGGTACACCTGGGTAGCCCAAAAATCACCTGTGTTCCCTCAAAAAATCACCTGGGTACCCCCAGAAATCACCTGGATCCCCCCAAAAATTGCCTGCATACCCCCCAAAATCACCTGGATTCCCCCTCAAAATCATTTGGATACACCTGGGTACCTCCCAAAATTCTTGGGCCCCTCCACAAACTGGTGGTCGTGATTCCCCCCTGCTTTGACTGGGTAGATGCGGTGTCCCACTTATCCCTTTGATTTGAATGGGTAGACCTGGTGTCCCTAAATCCCTATTGACATTATTGGGGTAGACCTGGGGTCCTTAAATCCATATTGACATTATTGGGGTAGACCTGGTGTCCCATTTACCTCCATTTATCCTCAGTAACCCTTACCAGTGTTTCCAGTAATGCCCTGGATCTCCCAGCAACCCCAATTCCTCCCTTGGGACACTCCCAGTGCTCCAAGTAACCCCTCCCACTGCTTGCCGTTTGCTCATTTTCTCCTGTTTCTCCCTCTCAGTGCTTCCAACTCCACCCCAGTGCTTCCAGTTCCTCCCCCAGAGCTTCCCCTTAGCCTTTCCCAGTGCTCCCAGTTTAACCAGTAACCCTTCCCAATCAAGCCCTATTAATGGTTCGATCTGGCCGTAAAATCTCCATGGACTTGAAAAGGGGTAGACCTGGTGTCCCTAAAATCCCTATTGACGTTATTGGGGTAGACCTGGTGTCCTTTTCCATCTATTGATTTCAATGGGTAGATCTTGTTTCCTTTCTTCTCCATTCAGTTCAGTGCAAAGATTTGATTTCCATTCCCTGCCCGTCATTTCATTGGGTAGACCTGATGTCAAAAATACCTCTGTGCATGTCAATGGATAGACCTGATATCCCGAACATTCAGGGGTTAAACCCACAAATTTCATGGTTGGAAATTGCCAATTTAGGGTGGGAAAATGCCCGAAACTCTGCTATTTTTCCCCCACAGGTGAACCCGGAGTGCCCAGAGCTGAGGGCAACACTGGACAGCTCTGCCCTGGCCAGGCCCTGGTGCTCCGGGGAGGGGCGGCCATGCCCCAGCCACACCTGGGTATCCTCAGCCCTGAGGGCAGGAGGTCAGGGCCAGGGTGGGCGTGGCTTGAGGGGAGTGGGCGTGGCCACCACACACATGGCACACCTTGATGGGTGACAACAGCTCTGCCACCTCCCTGCCCTGCCCAGCAACCGCCCTGCAAACCTGGAGGTCACCTGGGAGCCTGACTCTGCCCCTCACCAGGTGACACTGCAACCAGGTGAGGCCATGGCCACTCTGACCTCGCCCACTTCTAACGACGCCCTTTCCTTACCTGGCAAAGCCCTTTTCTCACCTGGTCACTCTTTTCTCTCCCAGGTGAGGCCAAGGCTTGGTGGCAGAAGCCAACTGTGGAGCAGCAGCTTTTCTGATGGGACATACCCCTTTTCATAAACCATACCCTCTTGCTTAAGCCATGCTGACATTGAGCTGCCCATCATGCCTATGTGAGCTAAGCCATGCCCCCTTTTAGCAAGCCACGCCCCATTGGGTTTAGCCACACCCACTCAAACCTTCCTTTATCCCTATGGGATCAAGCCCCACCCCATTGGGTTAGGCCACGCCCCCTTGTGCAAAGCCACAGCCCTTTCATTAAGCCACGCCCACCACAGCTGCCATTTATCCTATGTAGTTTAGCCACGCCCACCAATGCCATATGCTGTGAAGCCCCGCCCCTTCCTCCCCAAGCCACGCCCCTATCTCAGCATTTGGCCCCACCTCCAGGCAGAGCTGGGTGTGGCTGAGGCTCAGGTGTCTTAAAATGGGGGTTTGGAATGCAGATATGGTGTGGGTTTTTCTTGTTGCTTGTAGTTCTTGATCCTGCTTTATTTACATTAAAACCCTACAGACTGGCTGGCTTAGCTTGAACACGTGCACAGATGGAGAGATGGCCTCCCACCCTCCCCTCTGTGTAGCTGAGATGGGCAGAAGGAGAGAACAATTTCTCTTTTCTGCTCTCAAATCCAGCAGGAAGCTGACAGGGTTACCCCAGAGCTGCAGAGAAGGCTCTGTGGGATGAGCACATGACGTTCTTGAAGCTGTGTGCTCACCCCGAGGCCTGCACAGAGGGGTTGCTCTGGGTGCCTCAGCCTGTTTGGCGCTGCCTCTTGCACCATTCTGGCCGTGCTGGCACAGCACTCACTGCTTGCCCAGCGTCCCTGTCACCTGCATTGTCCCTGTTCCTGACCTCTACATGCTGGCAGGAGCAGTGCCCATGCAATGGGATGGAGTGAGACTTGGAAAGAATCCTCTGCAGTTGCCATGAGTTTGAACAGATGTACAACCTCTGCCATGCCTGGCAAGTGTTTCCTGGCAGCCCGCAGTGCAGCCTCCAGTCCCTGGGAGTTCACTGGGTGCACTCTGCACTCCAGCACCCATTAATGCATGCAGGGAGTGAAGTGCTTTTCCTGGCATTCCTGCCTAAAATTGGATGGGTTTGAGATTGAATGTTCAGTTTAGGCAAGTTTTGTCCTCATCATGGAAGTGCAGTTATTTGCACTAAGGGAATCTTCTTAGTGCTTCACTCTCCATTCCCTGCTTTCCAGCCACAATGTCCACAGCCTCTTTCTGCAACATCCTCCCCTAAATTTCCTTCTGCTGCCCTGACTGCAGGAAGGGCTTCAAGCACAACTCCACCCTCGTCAGCACCGGCGCATCCACGCTGGGGAGAGGCCCCACGAGTGTCCCCAGTGTGGGAAGAGCTTTTCCAGGAGCTCTCACTTGACCCACCACCAACAGAGGCACCAGTAAGGGAAGCCCTGCGAGTTTCCTGACTGCAGGAAGAGCTTCGTGCTCTGCTCCAACTCCATCCCCCATCAGAGGACCCACATTGGGCAGAGCCCTGGTGACCCACATTCCCAGTGATTCAGGTTGGGAAGACACCTGGCTGGTGGTCTCCATGTCCTCCTGGCTCCCCATAGACACCTGGAAGAATTCTGGGACAGGAACATCCATCAAGACTCTGATCAACACTGGAAATTCATTGGAAAGAGCTGATTTGTTGATGTTACAGCCCAAAAAATCTCATCTTCTCTTTCCAGATTTTTCTTCATGCGGCATCAAGCAATGCTGGGTGATCTTGAAGATCTTTTCCCACCTGAAAAATTACCATGTTTATCCCTTCAAAACACCCACAACTGGGGTAAAAATAAAGAAATGAAGCAAAGAGATCTAAAGCTGAATCATTTTACTGGGATTTGAGTGTCAATGTGGGGTTCAGGGGAATATTCAGGGGGGTTAGGTGTTCTGGGACCACCCAAGCCAAGGGACATGGCCATGATCTCGTAGTTGTTGCAGCAGAATGTGTCCACCTGAGCCCTTCTGTTCTCCAGGAATTCTGGTTGTCTGTCCCAGTCTTTGGCCTGGGTCTCCCTATCCGGGGTGTCCCCCCCAAAGTGCCCAAACCACTGCTGAAGTGCCTGAGCTGCTCCTGGCTGTGGATATTCCTGTCCACCAAACTCTCCTGGTCAGTGCTCTGGGGGCTGAGAAAGGTTTTAGGGACTCCTGGAGGGACTGAGCAAGGCTTTTGTGGCTCCTGGGGGCATTTGTGGGCTGGGAGGGGATTTGTGGCCTTATTGGGGGGGGGGTTTGAGGGAGGTTTGGGGTCGTGGAGGACTTTGGGGCTTGGAGGGAATTTGAGTGAGGCTTGTGGGAAATGGGAAGGGGGTTTTGTGGTTTTTGGAGCCATTTCTGTTGCAGGGAGTGGTTGGAAGTGTCCTGGGCAGGAGCTTTGGGTTTGGCTTGGAGGTCTGGGAGTGGTTTTGGGGCTGGGAGGAGGTTTTGGGGCAGTTGTGACTCCCCCAGACTCCCAAAGCTGCCACCAGACCTGGCCCCAAAGATGCTGCCGGTGTTTGGGGGTTCCATGTTTGGGTTCATCCTCTGGCGCTGCAGAAGAATTTGAGAGGGGGTCCCCAGGGGCATGTGTGTCCCTCCCCCAGCGTGGGGGGGACAGTGTCACCATCCCAGTGTCACCCCTTTTCCCTCCCACTGGGCTCCTGCCCCAGCTCCTGCTGCCCCCAGGAGGGAATTTGGGGAGGGGGCAGAGGGGGTCCCCAGCCCCGCCGAGGGATGACCCCGCCCAGCCCCTTTGTTCAGCACCAAGCTGGGCTTGGGGCCGCAGCAGGAAGAGCCCCAGGGGAAGCAGATCTTGCAGGTGGGACAGGGCTTGGGCTCAGGGCAAGGCCCTGCCCTGCACACCTGGCTCAGGTGTTACCCTGCCCGGGAAGGGAGCGGGACATTCCCATCCCCACGGATCAGGTCTGGCAGCAGCACTTGGAGCATGGACATGGAAATACTGGGAGCAACTGGACCACACTGAGGGCTACTGGGAGTGACTGGGAGCAACTGGGAATGACTGGTGTGTGGTGGAGGTAACTGGGATATACTGGGAATGAGTAAGATATGCTGGGGGCAATGTAACAATACTGAGGACTCTGGGGTGACTGGGATTGAGCATGCTGGGGGAAACTGGGATATACTGGGGTGTCTGGAATGATATTGCAGGGGACAACATTGGGAATACTGGGACCATGTTGGGGGAAACTGGCAGCAACTGGGTGTGAATTTGAAACAGGACAGCCAATTTGATAGCATTTGGGTAGAGCAATGGATGATGTCAGTTTTACCAAAGCCTTGGAGACTGTCTCCTACAACATCCTTAAATACAAACTGTCCATATGCCCGGGAAGAAGACTGAAAAATGGATGGGTGGTTGGGCCCAGAAGATTGTCATCAGTGGCAGAAAGCAGAGCTGGAGGTAAGTCCTTGTGCTCTGACCCCCAGGGCTGATAGCGGGGCAGATACTCTTTAAAGTCTTCATGAATGGCTGGGCTGGAGGTGCAGTTTACCCTCAGCAAGTTTGCAGACAACACAAAAGTGGCAGCAGCAGCTGCTACACCAACTGCTTGTGCTACTCAGACGGACCTTGGCAGGCCAAAGAATTGGCCTGAGGGAAATCATATAAAGTTCAACAAAGGGAAGTGACAAGTCTTGTGCCTGGGGAGGAATTAGCCCATGCACCAACAGCTGCTGGAGGCAGCTGCCTGGGAAGCAGCTTTTCTGTTACCTTGCCTTGGTGCTTTGGGGCTGTGCTGCCAAGCAAAGGCAGGATGCATGCAGGCAGAGCAAGCAAGGGTTTGCCCTGGCCCTGCCCTGCCGTGCCCGGCCAGCCCCGGGAGCCGCCGCGCCCGCGCTGTGCCCGCGGCCCCGGCTCTGGGCGCTCGTCCCCGCCGAGTCCGGCCCGCGCCGGGGCCGCGCCGGGCGCGCGCGGGGCCGAGCGCAGCGCCCCCCTCAGGCCGCGCGCCGCCGGTGCAGCCGCGGCCGTTGCGCTCTGGCCGTTGTGGCACAGGCGGCGATCGACGCCATGGCGGAGGTGCCGCTGCCCGCTGGGATTAACGCCCGCACCTTCCCCGCCAAGCTGTGGCACCTGGTGAACAGCCCCCGCGTCCGCTCCGTGCGCTGGGACAGCCAGGCCCGGGGGCTGCTCATAGACCGCTCCCTCTTCGAGCGGGAGCTGCTCAGCCCGGGCGGCGCTCGGGGCCCGGCCCCGCACACCTTCAGGGCCACGCAGTTCCGCAGCTTCGTGCGCCAGCTGAACCGCTACGGCTTCCGCAAGGTGCCGGGCCGGGCTGGCGCTGCTGCGCCGGGCGATGCGGGGGCCTGGCTCCATTATAGCAGCCCCTGGTTTCGCCGTGACCGCCCCGAGCTCCTGCTCCGCATCCGGCGCCGGAGCGCGGCCAGCAGGCAGCGGCTGGCGGCGGGGCGGGAGGGGCGCAGGCGGGCGGGAGCGGCTCCCAGCAGCTCCCCGGGGCGCGGCCGCTGCCGGACGGGCGGCGCAGGCGCGGTCGCTTCAAGGCGCTGCCCAGGGAGCGGCCGCCGCTGCCGCCCGGGTGCCCGCCCAGCGGCTTCCTCCTGCTGCACAGGGAGCGGGCGCTGCCAGGCGGGCAGGAGCTGCGCCGGCCCCGGCCCGGCCCCGGCCCCGGCCCGCCCGGCCCCGGCCCCGGCCCGGGCGTTTCCAGCACCCGCCCAGGGAGCGGCCGCCGCTGGCCCGGCGCCCGCCCTGCAGCTTCCACCTGCTGCACAGGGACCGGCCGGGGCCGGCCCGGCGGGAGGGGCCGAGCCGCTTCCAGGAGCTCTACGCGGAGCGGCCGCTGCCCGCCGAGCGGGAGGTGCCCCGGATCCCACCCTGCCACGTCCTCGGGTTCCAAGGCGAGCGGCTGTGGCTGCTCGGACGGGAGGGGCCCCCCAGCCGCTTCCAGGAGCTGTACAGGGAGCAGCTGCCTCCGCTCGACCGGGAGGTGCTCAGGTTCCAGCCTTGCAGCTTCCAGCAGCTCCACGGGGAGCAGCATCCCCCAGCCTCCAACCCACCAGGTAGGAAAAGAATCCTAGCCTTGCTTTTCCAAAAGGTCATGAAAAGTGATTCTTTAAAGTATTTTTTCCCAGTGCTCTGTCGTTTTAAGACAGAATTTGTCAAGCCAACTAGAAAGGGACACTAGAAAGTCAAAAGATTCTCTGCCTGGTTTTCCTGTGTGCTTTCTCTGATATTTGATCCAAGGCAGCAATAGAGCTCTGTGTCCCAAAGCCACACTCTGGAGCCTGACTCACGGGTTTGGATTCTTGCAGCTGCACCAGGCACTTCAGCCCCTCATGCTCCAGCTGGCAGTGCTGGCTGTGCAGCATCAACGGCCTCCAGCTCAGCGCAGAATGCACCTGCAGGAGAGGAATCACCCCAGCTGGATCTTGGCCTGGCTGTTGAGAAGATGATCCGGGAGATCAGGAGCTCCCTGCCTGAAAAGTCTCCCTGTGCTCAGGTAACCCCATTGGATGGGAATGAAAGAGGCTGGACTGAGAGTTTTGAATGTTGTTACATGGCTGAGAAGCAAAGGTTTCTTGAATTTAATTCTTTTCATTCCTTTTTAATTATCTAATTGGAGATTGTAACATGGCTGAGAAGCAAAGGATTCTTGAATTTAATTATTTCCATTCTTATTTAGTTATCTAATTGGATGTTGGTACATGGTGAGAAGCAAAGGATCCTTGAATTTAATTCTTTTCATTCCTTTTTAATTATCTAATTGGACATTGTAACATGGCTGATAAGCAAAGGATCCTTGAGTTTAATTATTCCCATTCTTATTTAGTTATCTATTTATTCTTGATCAAGCAAGATTTCCAAAAGAAGAGGGAATGAAAAAGTCTTCCCCCACAGTGAGGATGAGAGGTGTGAGCCTGTGCTGGCCACCTTTGGTTGTTCCTTTTCCTTGGGAAGAATGCCTCGTGCAGGGGCATTTGTGGTGATGCTGTGTAGGTTCTAACAGGCTTTGTTGGGTGGCAAAGAAGAGAAGAGTGTTTGGAGAATTGCCACTGAAGGCAAAGTGTCCCGTGCAGGGAGGGGCACGCCAGAGGTGTCTCTGTTGCAGCAGCAGATGTGGGCTCTGCCTCTTTTGGGTTGGAAGGCCAAGGCAAAGCCAGGGCTGGGCTGCAGCTGCTGCTGCTGCTGCTGTGTGAGCCCTGCCGTGCGTGTGGGCGCTGCCAGAGCCGTGTGTGGGGATGGGCTGGAGCTGCAGCTTCCTTGTCCTTTGTTTGACAGATTCAGTCTTTGGATTAGGAATCTCATTTCTCTTAACTCCTGCCTCTTCCCAGACTTGCCTGGAGAGTGAGTGCTGGCACAGCCCTTTTTGCAGAATATTAGACGTGTTGGCCAAAGAATGTCTCTTTCTCTTGCTGTGCAGACCCATTGCCTACAGTACATTTGTGATTGAGGAAGGGCAGAGTCAAGGTGGGGAGTGGGATTTTCTGGATTTAGCAATCTCTTATTCTCAAGTGGAATGTCTTTTGTCTTTTGTAAACTCACACATAGCAGTGTTCCCTTTGTGTTACACGGCCTTTGGGTGAAGAACAGTCAGTGTATCCCTGATGTGATTCCAAGAAAATGCTGAGTGATCTTTGGGTTCCTTTCTCTCTGTTTTTCTTTCAAGGGGAATATTAATGTTGCCCCTGAGCCTTCAGGAGAGGACACCATGAACAGGGCTGCAGCAGAGGAAGCTCCATCTGGCACCGAGAGCTGCGGGAACAGTTCCCCAGAGCCCGGGGAGCCTGGTAAGGAGAGAGCCCCCATTGGTTTAGAGAGGTGTGAGACGGCTGCTCTGAGCCTGCCTGTGACAGGAGGGGAGATCAGAAGAGTTGAGTTCTTGTCTGCAGGGCTGGTGCTTCCTGGTGCCTTTAGTTCCAATCCTGCACTGGCACAGGCTCCCCGAGCCCTGCCCTCCACGCTTCTCCAGAGGCTCTGACACTGAGTCCTCTGCTGTGGCAAGAGAGCAGGGACTAAATCTGACCTGGTGGGAGTTGTGTCACCAACCTGCGTGTCCCAATTTGGTTCGTAACTCAGCTCACAGCACCCTTCAGCTTCAGCCATTTCAGCGAAGGCTGAGGTCTCTCTGTCAGCACAGAGAAAGAACAAGGCTGGGCTTCTTTGGGGGAGCTGGGGCTGTCTGTGTTTCAAGCTCTCGTGGGTGCCATTTGCACTGCGCGTGCTGAGACTTTATTGAGGTACTTGAATGCTTTACACAGTTTGGGAACTTGGCAGGATCCTTGTTCTCTAAAGTGCAGGCTTCAAATTCCCAAGTGAGAGTCTGCCTTTCAGGCCATCTTTTACACTCTGTGATAGATGGACAATTGCTGCCCAAGGGAAACGTGCACAAGGGCCAATATTGACTCAGTGTTCTCTTTTCTTCCCAGATCCCACGTGATCGATGTCCCCTGGAGGGGTGGCCTGCATGGCAGGACGAAACAGAGGGAAAGCCTGTGACTACCAGGCAGGTAGAATCCCTCTGTCTATAGAGATATGTTTAGAATGATATAAATATATTTATCTATAAATATAAATATTATTTATAAAAATACAGTACAATTATAGTATATATAGATTTAGGTTTAGATTTAAATAGTTATAATAATGTATGCATACTATTATTTATAGATATACAAAGTTATATATATCTATGAAGATAGTTACATTTATATTTTTTTATATATATATATACATATATATATTTTATAAATGTGCATAGTTATATACTTAGAGCTACATGGGCATTTAAATACATAGATTAGTATCTGCATAGGTACAGACTAGTTTTTAACCTCTTTCCCTCTGTCCCTTTGTCCTTTTCCCCCTGTGCCCCCTCTGTCCCTGTTCCTGTGCTGGGTCCGAGCTGGCAGCCGGGCCGGGCGGGGCAGCAGTTCCAGCCCTGGGGGTCCCTGGAGTGGTGGCAGCTGCCGGTGGCCCCAGGCAGTGTCCCCTGAGGAGCTGCTGAAGGACGGTGAGACAGAGGGGCCTGAGGGGGCTGAGGAGGCGGTGACACTGCAGGGACAGTGACCTTGAGGGGCTGGGGGGACTGAGGGGTGTGGGGCAGCAGAGGGCAATGGTGGCACTGAGGTGACAGGGAAGTGGCACAGGCTGAGGGGGGTGGCAGGTCTAAGGGGACAGGATGGGTCAGAAGGGATTGAGTGGGGTGAGAGGACTGTGAGGGGCTGAAGGAACTGAAGGGGGCCGGGGCTTTGCCCAGGGGATGGTGGGGCCGAGGGGGTGGAGGGAGCCAGCAGGGAGCACAGAGGGCTCTGGGACTGCAGCTCTGCCAGGCCTGGGAGACAAATCCAGTGCTTCCAATTTTGTCACAGGTGCCCTGGAGACCCTAAGGACAGGCTGAGATTGAAAGGAGGCAGCATGGAGAAGCTGAAGGCCACCAGCAAGAGCAGTGGACAGGGAGCTGCTGCTGCCAACCGAGAACCCGGTGAGGCCACAGGGCCACTGAGGCAGGGTGGGCTGAGGGTGGTGTGGGCTTTGGCCGTGGGCTTTGGCCAAACTTTTTCTTTCTAACCCTCCTGGGGAGGCGCTGAGATTTTCCCTTCCCTGATTGAAGGGCAGGTGCTGCCAAGGGAAACGTCCCAATCCTGACTCAGTGTTCCCTTTGTTTCCCAGATGTCCCATCTGCTGTCCCTGTCCAGGAGAGCTGCTCTGCACGGGAGGAAGCAAGGATTGTCTTCCCTTGATTTTTTAGCCTTCTGATTTTTTATAATTTTTGAATTCTTTCTTACGTAAGTGTTATAAATAGATATAATCTTTGTGTAAATACTAGTTATGTTTTCATTCCTCTTTTGAGGAGGGAACAATTGATGGACTTTTGGTTTGACCAATGTGATATGAAAGGTAGCAACCTTAACTTCCAATCCATGGTCTGGGTGGAAATACTGTATAAGTTGGAGTCAGAGAATAAAGAGGTCAGAGGGTCTTTGCCCTGTGCACTGGAACAGAGTCTGTGTCTTCCTTTTGTGTCCTATTGTTACAGGATGGAGTGAGAGGCTTTGAAGATGGGGCAGCTGGAATCCCTCTGCTTAGAGTTCTGTTTAAAGATAAATGGACTTGAACACAGAGAGGAATAGTTAAATGGATATTTATATATATGGGTTGCTATTTGTATAGGAATATTTCAATATGTATGTTGTGCTATCTGTATATAGTTCTATTTCATATGTATACAGCCATGTAGGTAAATCTATTGATGAAGTTGTTGTTATATATGTATATCTTTGTATTTAAACATGTATGGAGATGTAAAATTGTAGAGTTGTACCGATTGAGTTCTTGGTAGAGAGGTATTTAGTTAGAGATACAGATATTTTTGTATTCCTAAATGGGCTCTAAGCTTGTAGTAATATGTAATAAATTAAGTTGTTAAAAACCTAATTGATCTTTGTGTATAGTGAGTTGTTGTAGAGGATGGCAATAAATCAGTTTTTGTTAACTGAAGTTGGTATTTGTATAATTTTATATAGCATTCTTGTAAAAATCTAATAAATTCCTTTTTTCACTTAAATTGAGATCAGCATAGTTCTGTGTTGTCAGCGCAGGTGAAGAAATTTGTAATAAACGCCATTTTTCATGTGAAATCAATTCTTGTGTATTTGTCACTCAGCAGTGCAGCTGCAGCAATCTGCAAGAAATTACAATTGTCAGCTGCGCTGGGGGTTTTGTGATTGGTGCTGCCCAGAGCAATGAGCAGATGGAAATGCTGGAGGATTTGGGCCATGAAAATCTCCAGCCATGCCCAGCACATGCCCCACTTGCACTCAGGCTGGCCCAGGAAAGCGCAGATTTGGGATGGCAGCAGAGCCACACGTTGGCTCAGAACTGGCTGCAAAGGCCTGCTGAGAAAAGTGCGGGACTGCACGGAGCGTCCAACTCCAACCAGAGCCACCCAGGGAGGACAAATCCACCCCCATGGCACGGGCAGCTCTTTAGTAAGCGCTCCAAGTGTCCCTCTGAAGGTCATCCTGGAGCCCAGAAGCCAACAGGGATCTCTTGGAACCCTGGGCCCTGAGAATTTCAGACTTGCTGTGCTGACAAGCACTGACCCCAAGGAAACACTGCATTTGATCTGAGGCCTTGGAAAAGGCTTCCAAAATTGAATGAAAGCCCTGGGATTATGGGTGTGTTGTTTGAATAGAAGTGTATGATATCACATGGTGGAAAACTTGGAGATTAAAGTTTTAGTACATACTAATATATATAAAGGAGGATTTAGGGCATAGTCTAAGTCCTCCTTTTTCACCTTCTTCATCATGGGTTTGGCTGGTATTTTGCAAGTCAGTAGAAAAATCAGCATTGTAGGCAATGGGTGGTTTGCTACTGGGTTAAAAGTAAAAAAAATTAAGGTGTCATTTATTAATTGGACAGTTTTTCTTAAAGACCTTGTAAAGAAAGAGATAGGGATCCATTTTTGATTTGTTAGCTAGAAGTGTTGTAGACCATACTGGGGGTGAATGGAAGCCACAGGGCCCATACTGGGAGTGATCTGGGCCTCGTGGATGGAACTGGCCCAGCCCCCAGGGCCACCAAAGCCACTCCAGCAGTGCCCTCCTGCCCCGGGCAGGGCAGAGAACACCCAAGGAAAGGCTTGTGCAGGGCTCAGGGCAGGGACAGGGCACTCCCCTGGAGCTGCCACGGGCACAACAGAGCCGGCCTGGGGACAGGATTGGGATTTATGTCTCAAGGAATCCCAGCAGGGATTCCTTCTCTTCTCACTGCTGTCATTGGATTGGTCATGAATTCAAATAATTTCCCCATGGAATTCCCATGGAAGGGGAATGGGGGGGAGATCCATCCATGGAATTCTCACCTGTCTGAGATGAGAGTGAGATCCAGCCACAGAATTGCCATGGGAATTCCTGCATTCCCAAGTCCCCCCATTTCTGAATCCCATATTCCCATAGGAATTCTCATTCCCCTCCACACTCACCTTTGTGCTCCAGAGCCTCCCAACCATATCTGATGTATTTTGGGGGCCCTTCCACACAGGTGTGTCCCAGGTAAAACTTCATCTGCTCCACCATGATCCCTTTGGATTCCCAGCACCTCTGGGTGATCCAGGTGGCACCGTCGGACACTGCAAAGCTCCCAGATCCCAGCTGGAAGGAGATGAAATCCCACCTGTCACAGCTGTACTGTTGGGATCCATGGATTCTCTGTTGGACAGGAGGTCACAGCTGGAAACCACCTGCACCATGTGGAGACCTGGGAACGAGCAGAGAACAGACCCACGGAGTCGTTTCCCAGCCCTGTTGGAAAGCAGACAGAATCTCCCAGGACCCCGTGCACACAGGCTTAGAGGCAGAAAAGAATGCAGGGCTTGGTTTGAAACCCTCGGAGAAACTGTGATACATCAAGTCACACAGACATGAAGTGGGGATGTAAGTTTTAGTTTTAGGTGAGTAAAAAATATGCCTTAAGTGTCTTAAGCAGATAAGAGACTGCATTGGTTGATAGAAAAGCCCTAAAATCCAGTTAAATTTCAGCAGCATTACCTTGTACAAAGTTAACTAAGTCCTAGACATAACATAAATATAACAGACCATTGCTAACATCGCTAGACAGAATAGAGAGGGTGTAGGCCTTGTGTAAGAAATGATGACCATTGTCGCCCAACTGTGTTAGACCAGGATAGGTCAAAAAGACAGCAATAGCATCGTGTTTGTGGCTGCCTGGATGATTTATGAATAGAGTGCATTGTATCAGGGGTGCTGCTGCTGCTTCTGCTTGGCACATGGGGACTCTATGCAGGAAGGCATTTTGCACGATGGCACGGCCTGTAACACTCGGAGCTTTGTGAGACTGATCCAGCCACTTCATAAACGACTTTTACAGCAAGCAGCAGCCTCTCTTGTTCCTCAGCTGGCCTGCTCAAACTTGACAGTTGTTGTTGGAACCCTGGGCACTGAGAATTTCAGACTTGCTGTGCTGACAGGCACTGGCACCCAAGAAAACATTTGACCTGAGGCCATGGAGAAGGCTTCCAAAACTGGGATTATGGGTGTGTATTTGAATAGAAGTGTACAATGTCACATAGAGGAAAACTTAGAGTTTAAGGGTTTAGAATATAGTAACATATACATATAGCAAGATGGAGGTTTTAGGGCATAGGCTTGGTCCTTCTTTTTCACCTTCTTCATGGGTTTGGGTGGTATTTTGTACTTGGGTAGAAAAATCCTCGTGGTGGGCCAAAGGTGATTGGTTATTGGTTAAAAGTAAAAGAATTTAGGTGTCCTTTCTTAATTGGACAATTCATCCTTAAAATACCTTGTAGAGAAAGAGATAGGGGTCCATTTTGATTTGTTAGCTAGAAATGTTGTAGAACTCACTATTTGTAGGACTGTTAATATAGATAAGAATTAATAAACATCTGAGTCTGAACACAAAACATTGTCTCGAGCATTTAATCCTGACTGGCAAAAAGGAGATAAAACACAACACAAGCTCCCTCTTGCCTTGAGCCAATGCCTGCCTGCAGCTTGGGCTGCCTTTGCCAGCTCTCTTTTTCCAAGCGTTGGACTCCCAGGCTTCTGCCCCAGCCCAGGGACATTGGTTATTCCATCACCTGCTACTTTTACACCATGAACCATTCTGGTTTAACCTAAGAGGTGAATCATTCAGATTGTGGTGCTTTCTTGTACACAATGTTAAGACCAAGAACATGCTGTTCTTACAGCTTGGATAGTGCCTGTTCCTCTGCCATTTATTCCACAGTACATGACTAAAGAAAATCTAAGTGTACTAAGTTACTAAGTTTCTTAAGTTTAAGCTACAGCTTAGTGCAAATATGTGTTAAAAGAGAATGAGTGCCATAATGCCCCTTTTCTTTTTCGGTCACTAGTGGATACCTCCCTGAAGGATACAGAAAAACTCAAAAATGTTGTGCATACAATGAAGAAAAGGCAGCACAAAATTCCCTGTGGATGACGAGGTTAGAAAATCTCTTTGAATCCGTATCACTGTTTCTCACTGCATCTACTTAAACTGACAATAAATTAGGCTGATTTTCTCCACACTGAGGCAGTTCTGCAATGAAGCAGCAGCGTGCCATGATGCTAAATAAGAATCTGGCATTACCTATAATGTTCACTGCTACAAAGTGTATCAGTACACAGCAAGCAGACTGGGTTATCACAGGTTTATTACATTACATTATATTATATTATATTAATTATATTATATTATATTACATTACATTACATTATATTATATTATATTATATTATATTATATTATATTATATTATATTATATCTACTATATTATATTTTATATATAATGATATATAAATACTAGAAAAGGTTTATTGTAGCTGAAGGAGTTTCAGGCATGTGAGTGCCTGATCTCTCTTTTCCTCTAAAGGCTCTGCCTCCCCAAGCCCTTCTTATCTGCTGTGCTTTGGCATGAGAGCCATTCAAGCCCAAAAACACAAGAGCACTGGACTTCAAGTGCAAAGCCTCTCTCTTTGCCATGGGATTGCTTTTCCCCTGCAGCCTCCATGGGCAAGGGCTCTGTGGGAGCAGGGGCCATCACAGCCTGTGACCTGCACACAGAGCCAGGAAAAGGAGCAGATCCTGCTGCATTCTCCTCCTGCTGATCCCTGCAGCAACTCCCTGCCAGTTCCTCCAGGGAACTTCACACCAAGGGCTTCCATCCTTGGAGTGGCTGTGAGAACTTGGTGCTTCCCAGTTCTCCAGCATCCTTCTGGATTCTGGAGCATCTCAGCACAAGTGTCCATGGCCCTTCCTGCATCCCCAGCCTGCAGCAGTCACAGTCACTGTTGCCTCCCCCTTACTGCAGCTCATTTGCCAAAGTGCTGCCAAAGGCAGCAGAGCTGGCTCAGGGTCCCTGTGGCATTTTGTCTTCTTTTTCTCTTAGAGCTGGGATTAAATGCTCGAGAAACAGATTTCATGTTCGGACTCAGACGTTTATTAATTCTCATCTATGTTACAGTCTCACAAGCTGTGAGTTCTAGCTAACAAAGTAGAAAATGGCTCTGTCTCTTATCTCTTTCCAAGGTCTTTTAAGAACAAACTGCCCAATTATGAAATGACACCTAAATTAGTTTTCCTTTTAACCCAATAACCAACCACCCATGGTCCACAATGGAGATTTTTCTACTCAATTACCAAATTCCACATAACCTATGAAGAAGAAGGTGAAAAAGAAGGACTTAGCCTATGCCGTATATACTCCTTTATATATATACTATATACTAAAAACTTTAAGTTTTCACCATGTGATATCATACACTTCTATTCAAACAACACACCCATAATCCCAGGGCTTTCATTCAATTTTGGAAGCCTTTTCCAAGGCCTCAGATCAAATGCAGTGTTTCCTGTGAGGTCAGTGCCTTTCAGCACAGCAAGTCTAAAATTCTCAGTGCCCAGGGTTCCAAGAGATCCCTGTTGGCTTCTGGGCTCCAGGATGACCTTCAGAGGGACACCTGGAGCGCTTGCTAAAGAGCTGCCCGTGCCATGGGGGTGGATTTGTCCTCCCTGGGTGGCTCTGGTTGGAGTTGGACGCTCCGTGCAGTCCCGCACTTTTCTCAGCAGGCCTTTGCAGCCAGTTCTGAGCCAACGTGTGGCTCTGCTGCCATCCCAAATCTGCGCTTTCCTGGGCCAGCCTGAGTGCAAGTGGGGCATGTGCTGGGCATGGCTGGAGATTTTCATGGCCCAAACCCTCCAGCATTTCCATCTGCTCATTGCTCTGGACAGCACCAATCACAAAACACCCAGCACAGCTGACAATTGTAATTTCTTGCAGATTGCTGCAACTGCACTGCTGATTGACAAATACACAAGAATTGATTTCACATGAAAAATGTCATTTATTAGAAATTGCTACACCCACACTGACAATACATAACGATGCAGATCTCAATTTAGGTTCAAAAAACGAATTTATTAGATTTTCACAACACTGCTATGTAAAAATATACAAATACCAACTTCAGTTAACAGAAACTTCATTTATTGTCACCTCTACAACAACTCACTATACACAAAGAACAATTAGGTGTTTAACAACCTAATTTATTACATATTACTGCAAGATTAAAAACCCTTCTAGGAATACAAAAATACCAGTATTTCTATCTAAATAGCTCTCTACCAAGAACTCAATCGATACAATTACACAACTATACATCTCCATCAATGTTTAAATAGAAAGATAAACATATATAACCACTTCCATACATAGAAGTAAATATAGATTAAATACTACATATTACATACAAATTATATAAAAATTGATACGTAATACACACTATCTGTGAATGGGTAACTACCAATCTAAATATCCAACTTTCCACCCAGACCATGGATTGCAAGTTAAGGTTGCCACCTTTCAAATCCCCTTGGTCAAACCAAAAGTCCATCAATTGTTCCCTCCTCAAAAGAGGAATGAAAACATAACTAGTATTTACACAAAGATTATATCTATTTATAACACTTATGTGAGAAAGAATTTAAAAACTATAAAAACATCAGAAGGCTGAAAAATCAAGGGAGGACCATCCTTGATTTCTTCCCGTGCAGAGCAGCTCCCCTGGACAGGGACAGCAGATGGGACACCTGGGAAGCAAAGGGAACACTGAGTCAGGATTGGGACATTTCCCTTGGCAGCACCTGCCCTTCAATCAGGGAAGGGAAAATCTCAGTGCCTCCCCAGGAGGGTTAGAAAGAAAAAGGTTGGCCAAAGCCCACGGCCAAAGCCCACGCCACCCTCAGCCCCACCCTGCCTCACCAGCCCTGTGGCCTCACCGGGCTCTCGGCTGGCAGCAGCACCTCCCTGTCCACTGCTCTTGCTGGTGGCCTTCAGCTTCTCCCTGCTGCCTCCTGTCAGTCTCTGCCTTTCCTCAGGGTCTTCAGGGCAGCTGTGATAAAAGTGGAGGCTCTGGAATTGGTTCCCAGGCCTGGCAGAGCTGCAGTCCCAGAGCCCTCTGTGCTCCCTGCTGGCCCCCTCCATCCCCTCAGCCCACCGTCCCCTGGGCAAAGCCCCGGCCCCCTTCAGTTTCTTCAGCCCCTCACAGTCCTCTCACCCCACTCAATCCCTTCTGACCCATCCCATCCCCTTAGACCTGCCACCCCCTCAGCCTGTGCCACTTCCCTGTCACCTCAGTGCCACCATTGCCCTCTGCTGCCCCACACCCCTCAGTCCCCCCAGCACTTCAAGGTCACTGTCCCTGCAGTGTCACCGCCTCCTCAGCCCCCTCAGGCCCCTCTGTCTCACCGTCCTTCAGCAGCTCCTCAGGGGACACTGCCTGGGGCCACCGGCAGCTGCCACCGCTCCAGGGACCCCCGGGGCTGGAACTGCTGCCCCGCCCGGCCCGGCTGCCAGCTCGGACCCAGCACAGGAACAGGGACAGAGGGGGCACAGGGGGAAAAGGACAAACGGAGAGAGGGAAAAAGGTTAAAAAGTAGTCTATACCTTTACAGATACTAATCTATGAACCTAAACACACATGCAGCTATAAGTATGTTAGTATGCACATTTATAAAAATAACTATATATATATATATAAATGTAATTATTTATATCTATAAATATAACTATGCATACATTATTATTACTATCTTTATCTATATAAGCTATAAATGTACTGTATTTATATAAATACAATTATATAGATAGATAAATGCAACTATATAATTCTAAACATATCACTACAGACAGAGGGATTCTACCTGCCTGGTAGTCACAGGCTCTCCCTCTGTCTCTTCCTCCCACGCAGGGCACCCCACCAGGAGACATCGATCATGTGGGATCTGGGAAGAAAAGAGAGCACTGAGTCAATATTGGCCCTTGTGCACGTTTCCCTTGGGCAGCAATTGTCCTTCTATCATGGACTGTAAAAGATGGCCTGAAAGGCAGACTCTCACTTCGGAATTTGAAGCCGACTCTTTAGAGAACAGGGATCCTGCCAAGTTCCCAAAATGGTGTAAAGCATTCAAGTACCTCAATAAAGTCTCAGCACTTGCAGTGCAAATGGCACCCACGGGAGCTTGAAACACAGACAGCCCCAGCTCCCCCAAAGAAGCCCAGCCTTGTTCTTTCTCTGTGCTGACAGAGAGACCTCAGCCCTCGCTGAAATGGCTGAAGCTGAAGGGTGCTGTGAGCTGAGTTATGAACCAAATTGGGACACGCAGGTTGGTGACACAACTCCCACCAGGTCAGGTTTAGTCCCTGCTCTCTTGCCACAGCAGAGGACTCAGTGTCAGAGCCTCTGGAGAAGCGTGGAGGGCAGGGCTCGGGGAGCCTGTGCCAGTGCAGGATTGGAACTAAAGGCACCAGGAAGCACCAGCCCTGCAGACAAGAACTCAACTCTTCTGATCTCCCTTCCTGTCACAGGCAGGCTCAGAGCAGCCGTCTCACACCTCTCTAAACCCATGGGGGCTCTCTCCTTACCAGGCTCCTCGGGCTCTGGGGAACTGTTCCCGCAGCTCTCGGTGCCAGATGGAGCTTCCTCTGCTGCAGCCCTGTTCATGGTGTCCTCTCCTGAAGGCTCAGGGGCAACATTAATATTCCCCTTGAAAGAAAAACAGAGAGAAAAGAACCCAAAGATCACTCAGCATTTTCTTGGAATCGCATCAGAGATACACTGACTGTTCTTCACCCCAAAGGCCGTGTAACACAAAGGGAACACTGCCCACACAGTTCACATGGCAAGCGTTTTAAACTCAGGATTTGGGTGGTCAAGGTGAAACTGAAGCTCTCACAAAATGACCTTTGAGGAAAAACAGGAATGCAGAAAAGCAGAGGACACCACGTGAGGGGACGTGCCCTCACGCTCTGACCCTGGCCCATGCCATGAGCTGTAAGAAATCAGCCAGCACAAAGCCAGGGGCTCTCCTTGTTGCCAACGTGGCTGTCAGCAAGGGCAGAGCTCGCTGCCAGCACTGCCCAGGGCTGTGTGCTGCAAACCCACAGGCAAAGGTCACATTTCTGCCTGGGAGTCTCACCAGCCCCACCCAAACACTCAGACAGTCCATCACAAGGTGGTGCTTTCTGGAGCCCTCTGCTGCTGCCCCGTATGTAAGACCCAGGCAAACATTGATGGACCCAGGGTATTTCCAGGACCAAATTTTCCAATGCCAAAAATCTGTGAATTTGGAGGGTAGGAAAGAAAACCAACCCAAAAGTCAGATAACCAAGTAGTGTTTCTATTCCACTGAGGAAGGAAATGCCCAAGATTAAGCACCTGCAAATTACCTTTGGACAGAAAGATTTTCACTATGACCAACTGCAGAATATTCATATCTTCTTCAATAGCCCATCCATCAGAATCTTAAAGATTCTAAAGATGGTTCAGAGCCTGCAAGGTTTGCTTTCATTATGGAATAAAATGCTTTTGCAAACTGCTATATGTGAGTTTACATAAGACAGTCCATTTGAGAATAAGAGATTGCTAAATCCAGAAAATCCCACTCCCCACCTTGACTCTGCCCTTCCTCAATCACAAATGTACTGTAGGCAATGGGTCTGCACAGCAAGAGAAAGAGACATTCTTTGGCCAACACGTCCAATAATCTGCAAAAAGGGCTGTGCCAGCACTCACTCTCCAGACAAGTCTGGGAAGAGGCAGGAGTTAAGAGAAATGAGATTCCTAATCCAAAGACTGAATCTGTCAAACAAAAGGACAAGGAAGCTGCAGCTCCAGCCCATCCCCACACACGGCTCTGGCAGCGCCCACACGCACGGCAGGGCTCACACAGCAGCAGCAGCAGCAGCTGCAGCCCAGCCCTGGCTTTGCCTTGGCCTTCCAACCCAAAAGAGGCAGAGCCCACATCTGCTGCTGCAACAGAGACACCTCTGGCGTGCCCCTCCCTGCATGGGACACTTTGCCTTCAGTGGCAATTCTCCAAACACTCTTCTCTTCTTTCCCACCCAACAAAGCCTGTTAGAACCTACAAAGCATCACCACAAATGCCCCGGCACGAGGCATTCTTCCCAAGGAAAAGGAACAACCGAAGGTGGCCAGCACAGGCTCACACCTCTGATCCTCACTGTGGGGAAAGACTTTGTCATTCCCTTTTCTTTTGGAAATCTTGCTTGACAAAGAATAATTAGATAACTAAGAAGAATGAAAAGAATTAAATTCAAGAAACCTTTGCTTCTCAGCCATGTAACAACATTCAAAACTCTCAGTCCAGCCTCTTTCATTCCCATCCAATGGGGTTACCTGAGCACAGGGAGACCTTTCAGGCAAGGAGCTCCTGATCTCCCGGATCATCTTCTCAACAGCCAGGCCAAGATCCAGCTGGGGTGATTCCTCTCCTGCAGGTGCATTCTGCACTGAGCTGGAGGCCGTTGATGCTGCACAGCCAGCACTGCCAGCTGGAGCATGAGGGGCTGAAGTGCCCGGTGCAGCTGCAAGAATCCAAACCCGTGAGTCAGGCTCCAGAGTGTGGCTTTGGGACACAGAGCTCTATTGCTGCCTTGGATCAAATATCAGAGAAAGTACACAGGAAAACCAGGCAGAGAATCTTTTGACTTTCTAGTGTCCCTTTCTAGTTGGCTTGACAAATTCTGTCTTAAAACGACAGAGCACTGGGAAAAAATACTTTAAAGAATCACTTTTCATGACCTTTTGGAAAAGCAAGGCTAGGATTCTTTTCCTACCTGGTGGGTTGGAGGCTGGGGGATGCTGCTCCCCGTGGAGCTGCTGGAAGCTGCAAGGCTGGAACCTGAGCACCTCCCGGTCGAGCGGAGGCAGCTGCTCCCCGTACAGCTCCTGGAAGCGGCTGGGGGGCCCCTCCCGTCCGAGCAGCCACAGCCGCTCGCCTTGGAACCCGAGGACGTGGCAGGGCGGGATCCGGGGCACCTCCCGCTCGGCGGGCAGCGGCCGCTCCGCGTAGAGCTCCTGGAAGCGGCTCGGCCCTCCCGCCGGGCCGGCCCCGGCCGGTCCCTGTGCAGCAGGTGGAAGCTGCAGGGCGGGCGCCGGGCCAGCGGCGGCAGCTCCCTGTGCGGCTGCTGGAAACGGCCGGGCCGGGGCCGGCGCAGCTCCCGCCCGCCTGGCAGCGCCCGCTCCCTGTGCAGCAGGAGGAAGCCGCTGGGCGGGCACCCGGGCGGCAGCGGCGGCCGCTCCCTGGGCAGCGCCTTGAAGCGACCGCGCCTGCGCCGCCCGTCCGGCAGCGGCCGCGCCCCGGGGAGCTGCTGGGAGCCGCTCCCGCCCCGCCTGCGCCCCTCCCGCCCCGCCGCCAGCCGCTGCCTGCTGGCCGCGCTCCTGCGCCGGATGCGGAGCAGGAGCTCGGGGCGGTCACGGCGAAACCAGGGGCTGCTATAATGGAGCCAGGCCCCCGCATCGCCCGGCGCAGCAGCGCCAGCCCGGCCCGGCACCTTGCGGAAGCCGTAGCGGTTCAGCTGGCGCACAAAGCTGCTGAACTGCGTGGCCCTGAAGGTGTGCGGGGCCGGGCCCCGAGCGCCGCCCGGGCTGAGCAGCTCCCGCTCGAAGAGGGAGCGGTCTATGAGCAGCCCCCGGGCCTGGCTGTCCCAGCGCACGGAGCGGACGCGGGGGCTGTTCACCAGGTGCCACAGCTTGGCGGGGAAGGTGCGGGCGTTAATCCCAGCGGGCAGCGGCACCTCCGCCATGGCGTCGATCGCCGCCTGTGCCACAACGCCCAGAGCGCAACGGCCGCGGCCGCGCCGGCGGCGCGCGGCCTGAGGGGGGCGCTGCGCTCGGCCCCGCGCGCGCCCGGCGCGGCCCCGGCTCAGGCCGGACTCGGCGGGGACGAGCGCCCAGAGCCGGGGCCGCGGGCACAGCGCGGGCGCGGCGGCTCCCGGGGCTGGCCGGGCATGGCAGGGCAGGGCCAGGGGCAAACCCTTGCTTGCTCTGCCTGCACGCATCCTGCCTTTGCTTGGCAGCACAGCCCCAAAGCACCAAGGCAAGGTAATAAAAAAGCTGCTTCCCAGGCAGTCAGCCTCCAGCAGCTGTTGATGCATGGGCTTATTCCTCCCCGGGCACAAGACTTGTCATTTTCATTTGTTGAACTTCATCCGATTCCCTCAGGCCAACTCTTTAGGCTGCCAGGGTCCCTCTGAATGGCACAAGCAGTTGGTGTAACAGCTGCTCCTGCCACTTTTGTGTTGTCTGCAAACTTGCTGAGGGTAAACTGCACCTCCAGCCCAGCCATTCATGAAGACTTTAAAGAGTATCTGCCCTGCTATCAGCCCCTGGGGGTCAGAGCACACGGACTTACCTCCAGCTCTACTTTGTGCCACTGATGTCAATCCTCTGAGCCCAACCACCCATCCCTTTTTCAATCTTCCTCCCCGGGGCACTTTGACAATTTGTATTTAAGGATGTTGTAGGAGACAGTCTCCAAGGCTTTGGTAAAGCTGGGGTAGACATCATCCATTGCTCTACCCATATGCTATCAAGTTGGCTGTTTAGTCACGGGCATCAGGTAGATTAACCATTACTCCCAATCAACTTCTTCTCCATTTGTTTGGAAAAGTTTCTAGGATTAGTTACTCTATCACCTTTCCAGGGATGGAGGCAAGGGTGACTGACTGCCTTGTATTTTCCTGCATTGTCCTTCTTACTTTCCTTGAAGACATGACTCTATTATAGTAATTCTGGCTGTTTATAGCTTGTCAATGCCAGCAAAAATGACCAGTAAGAAGAATGAAGGACTAAATACAGTTTATTAAACTCTTCTTTCTGCGACCATCCTGTGCCACAAGAAAGATCTTGCTTTCTTTCCAGTATTAGGCAGCTGATTTAAAACAAAACAAAACAAAAACAAAACAAAAAAAACCCCACAAAAAACCAAAGTCTCTTTCAATAGAATATAATTATGCCTATTTATCAGAAGACTAAAAACTTGGATTTTCTTTCAGGATTAGATGGAGATGAAAAGACTTGAGAGCTTCCAGAATTTTGATATTTTTGTTGTCTCCAACTTTTTGGAAAAAGTGTTAGAACATGGTGAAGGCATAGTGCTTTTGAAAAATCCCATTCTGAATTTTTGTAGGCTTATATTACATATAAAAGTGCCCACAAGAAATTTAGCAAAGATTCATTCCTTGCAGCAGAGATTCATCACTTTCAAAATGGGGAAATGCCAGATCTTGTATGTTGGTTTTTTTTTTTTTTTTTTTTTTTTTTTTATGTTGTGCTTCTGATTCCCACATTTTTAGATGCATACGTATCTTTTAGTACCATGATCACATGCTCCATTTTCCTTCAGGTCCCAAAATCATAAGTGCTCAGAACAGCCACTGAACTCCTAATCAATGTCCTTTCTCATCTCTTTTATTTAATAATAAACTCAGACACCATTGATCTTTTGGAATCAGCCGGGCAGGGCTGGCTGGGGCTGTGGCTGCCAGGCCCGGCCAGGACAGCACCTGCCCCACTGCGGCCTCGTCCCCGCCAGGGCCCCTGGGCCAGGCCGCAATGGCTCCCACTGCTGCTGCTGGAGCTGTGGGGCTGTGGGGCCATGCCGGCCTGTCCCTGTCCCCATGGAGGGACCAGGCCCGGCCCTGGCTGCCCTGAGGCTGACACTGCTGCAGCTGCGGGCACAGGAGGAGCAGGAGGAGGAGGAGGAGGAGGCAGTGTGGGATGGAGGCGCTGCCTTGGCACAGTGCTGGGGAGCCCCGGCACTGTCCCAGCAGCGGCCTCTCCCTCCTGCCCCGTCCCTCAGCTGGTGCCACACTTGGGGCGCTGGGCCTTGGGCTTCCTCTTCTCCCTGGCCATCCCCTGCCACCCACCTCCCCAGGCTGTCCCGGGGAGCTGCTGCCTCCTGAGCCAGGGGCTCTGCTCTGCTGCCATGGGCACCCCAGGGCTCCTGGAACACCCCATGGGCAGGGCAGGCCCAGAGTGTCCCAATGTCCCCTTGGTTCCAGCAGGCCCCACAGTGTCACAGAGCTCCCTGTGCACCCTGAGGCTCCACATCACCCAGCCCAGGCCATTGCCATGGTTCCAGTCACTCCCAGTATGATCCCAGTCTCGCTCAGTGTTGTCCCAGTTCCACCCAGTGTGATCCCAGTTGCCCCTAGTATAGTCCCAGTAACTCCATAGATTATCCCAGTCCCTCCCAGCATGATCCCAGTCATGCCCAGTTGCCCTCAGTGTAGACTCAGTCATTCCCACTCACTCCCAGTGCTCCCCAGCACAGTCCCCATTGTCCCCTGTGTGTTCCCAGTCATCCCCAGTATGGTTACAGACACTCCCAGTATACCCCAGTATATATATACCCTCAGGATGTCCATAGTGATTCCCAGACATTCCCAGTGATCCCAGTAAAGTGCCTATTATCCCACTACGATCTCAGTCACGTCCAGTATATCCCAGTTGCCTCCAGCATGCATCCAGTCATTCACAGTTCCTCCAGTTGGCTTGCAGCACGATCCCAGTTTCTCTCTGTTGCTCCCAGCAGCCCATAGTGTCATCCCAGTTGCTCCCTTTCAACGCAAATATGAGCCCAGTAAGCTCCAGTATGATCCTAGTCACATGCCAGCACTCCCAGTGTAGTCTAAGTATAATCCCATTTCCTTCAAATTACTCCCAGTATGGTCCCAGTTGCCTCCAGCTAGATCAACCCCCTCAGTCCCAGTATGATGCCATTTGCTCCCAGTTGCTCTCAGTCACCCCCAGTATGGGGGATGATGTACAGGGTATGTTCCCAGTCACTCTCAGGTACTCCCAGTGTTTATCCAGTCACTCCCAATAGGATCCAAAGATGAGCCCAGTGTGGTCTCAGTCACTGCCAGTATGAACCAGTTGCACCCCACATGGTTCCAGTTGCTCCCTTTCACCCTCACTTTTGTTCCAGTCATTCCCAGTCTGTCCCAGTGTACCCCAGTTCCCTCCAGCATGATCCCATTTGCTCACAACCACTCCCAGTCAGCCTCAGTGTAGTCACCCTCACTGCCAGTATGATCCCAGTCACCTCCAGCATGACTCCAGTTCATCCCAGTATAAGCCCAGTTGCTTCCAATCAGCCCCAGTATGCACCCAGTCACTCCTAGTTCCTCCCAGTTGCTCCTAGCATGATCCCAGTTGCTCCCAGCTGCTCCTGGTCAGCCTCAGCATGGTCCCAGTCACTCCCAGTGTATCCCAATTTCCTCCAACATGGCCCCAGATTCCCCCTGCAGGCTCCTGACTCCCAGTATGAATCCAGTATGATCCCAGTCTCCCTCAGTGTGATCGCAGTATCCCCTGGAGTGATCACAGTTGCTCCCATTATGATCCCAGTGTGATGTCAGTACAAACCCAGTGCAATCCCAGTCACTGTATGATCCCAGTACAAACCAGTTACTCCCAGTGATGCCATTTCTAGGGCACACACACCCCCCCATTCTGACCTGTCCCAGTTCCATCCCTGCTTCACCCACGAGCTGTGAGATGTTTGAAGAATGAGAAGAGGAGGAGGAGGGAGGGAGGAAGAGGCAGAGCAGCAGAAGGAAGCAGGAGGAGAAGAGGAGAGGAAGAACCGGGCGGCTACAGCACTCACTGAACTCACAGCAGCCCGAGACCATGGCCTCCCATCCTGCCGGTGCCCGGGGAGGGGGAGCTCACCCCAAATATCCAAGGGGTGCCTGGGTTTAGGGATTTTTGAGGGAAATGTTTGGAGTGTGAAAGAAAAGGTTCACGTTTCTGGTAAAATTTAAAATGTTTAATAAAAAGACAAAAATAGACACAAAAATAAAGAGTTAAATAAAAATTGTGGCTGGTTGATTGGCATTTGTGGGATTGCCAATCTCTCTGGGATTGCTGGGAGACTGGGGGGGCTGCTGGGGCTGAAGGGGCAGGATGGCCAGGAAAAGGGTTTGGGGGTCCCAGTTCCAGAAGTGGCTGCTCCCAGTATGAGCCCAGTTGCCCCCCGGTGTGGTTCCAGTTTCCTCAGCACTCCCAGTATGAGCCCAGTCACTCCCAGTCATTCCCCGTTATGATGCCATTTGCCCTCAGCTCAGTCCCAGTTGCTCCCAGTTGCTCCCACTTCCATACAGTTCTTCCAGTTGCCCTTATTATAGTCCCAGTCACTTCCAGTATGATGCCAGTCTCACTTAGTAGGGCCTCAGGCACTCACATTTGTCTCCAGTTGTCCCCAGAAGGGTCCCAGTTCCACCCAGCATATTCCCAATTGCTCCCAGTATGGTCCCAGTCACCACCTGCATGGTCTCAGACACTCCCAGTATATTCCAGTTGCCCTGAACATTCTCGTAGTCATTGCCAGGCACTCACAGTTACCTCAGCATGGTTCAGTTGCCCCCAATTTTATCTCAGTCACTGCACTACATCCCAGTTGTCACCAGCATGCACCCTGTCGTTCTTTTTTTGTTCCCAGTTCCTCCCAGTGTGAGCACATTTGGCTCCCAGCATGGGCCTGGTCGCTCCCAGTAACCCCCAGTCAAGGTTCAATCACACCCACTATAGTCCCCAGTATCATTGAGCCACTGCCAGTATGATCCCAGTCATGCTAGTGTAATCACAGTCAGCACCAATCACTCCCAGTATGATGCCAGTGGCACCCAGTATGATCCAGTTTCTCCCTGTCAGTACCAGCATGACCCCAGTAGCCTCCAGTATGATCCTCATGGCTCCCAGTCTCCCCAAGAATAGCCCAGTCATTCCCAGCATGCTCCCAGTCATTCTCAGTACCTCCCAGTTGCTTTCAGTGTGATTCCAGTTGCTCACAGCCACTCCCAGTCAATCCCAGTAGGAGTCAAGTCACCCTCAGTGTTATCCCAGCTGCTGCCAGAATAGTTCCAGCTGTTCCCAGTTCCTCCCAGTGTGGTTCCATTGTCCCCAGGATAGTTACAGGCATTTCCAGTGTATCCCAGTATATCCCAGTAAGGTTCTGGTTATCTCAGAATTATGCCAGTCTTTCCCAGTTACTCCCAGTTCCCTCCAGCATGATCCCAGTTACTGGCAGTTGCCCAAAGTGTGGTCCCAGTATAATCCCAGTATGATCCCAGTTTCCCCACATGTGGTCTCAGTCCCCTCAGAATGGTTCCATCCCCTTCCAGTTGATCCCAGTTGCTCCCAATGTGTCCACATTTTCCTCCCAACAGTAGCTCCCAGTAACCCCCAGTCAGGATCTGTTCACACCCACTGTAATCCCAGTTGCTCCCAGGATGAACCCAGTAGGACCCAGTCACCCCAGTTTGGTTCCAGTCACCCCTAGTATGACTCCAGTCACTCCCAGATACTCCCAGTATTATTCCAGTCATGCCCTGAGTGACTGCCTGTCACTCCCAGTTTGAGGCCAGTTGCTCCCAGTCACCTTCAGCCTGGTTCCAGTCACAGCCAGCACCTTTCCAGTCATTCCCAGTCTGGGTCCAGTAGGATCCCAGTATGACACCAGCATGGGAACAGCTGCTCTCATTTACCCCCATTGTGGTTTCAGTCTCTCCGAGTGTATCCCAGTTGCTTCCAGCATGTTCCCAGTCACTCCCAGTTGTCCTCAGTTGCTTCCAGCCTGATTCCAGTTGCTCCCAGTTACTCCCAGTCACCCTCAGTGCAGTCTCAGTTGCTGCCAGTATGATCCAGTATGATCCCAGTCTCCTAGAGCATGGGCCCAGCCTCTCCCACCGTGATCCCAATATGATCCCAGTTGCCCCCAGGCACCTTGAAGAGCCCCAGCCATGCTGTTTGCCTCCAGCCTGCCCATGGCCACCCTGGGGCTGCTCCTGGTGCTTTTCTGTGCTCAGCATTGGCCTGGGCAAAGTGTTCTGGAGAGAGCCTGGGCAAGGAGCCTGCAGCCCCCAGGCCCTGGCCTGAGGCGTCAGCGCTGCCCCAGCAGTGCCCATGGCCTGTCCCTGCTGCAGCCCCGGCACTGCCACCCCCAGCACTGTGCCCGGCCCCGAGAGCACTCAGGCCCTACAGCAACAGCAGGGCCAGCAGGGCAGCGGGGCAGGGCCACGGCAGCAGCACTGGCAACACCAAGGGCTGCTGCTGCTGCTGCTGGGCACAGCTGCTGTGCCAGCACTGATCTGCCCCCAGCTCTGCACACAGACATTGCTGCTGCAGCTGCAGAGAAGGGAACCAAATGGGCATCTCTGCAGAAAACTTGGCTGGGAGATCCTTGAGTTCCTTTAAAGCCACCAAGAGTGCAGCCCCTCTAAGGAGATGACAATCCCACTGTCACAGCCTGAAACTGGTGGGATCCATGGATTCTCTGTTGGAAAGGAGGTCACAGCTCGGAAACCACCTGCACCATGTGGAGACCTGGAACAAGGAGAGAACGGACCCCCATGGAGTCGTTTCCCAGCCCTGTGGAAACCAGAACAGAAATCTCCCCAGGACCCCGGTGCACACAGGCTTAGAGGCAGAAAAGAATGCAGGCTGGTTTCAAACTCCGGAGAAACTGTGACACATCAAGTTCACACAGACATGAAGTGGGGATGTAAGTTTAGTTTTATGGTGAGTTAAAAATACGCCTTAAGTGCCTTCAAATAAGAGACGCATTGGTTGATAGAAAAGCCCTAAAATCCAGTTTAAATTTCAGCAGCATTACCTTGTACAAAGTTAACTAAGTCCTAGACATAACATAAATATAACAGAGCATGCTAACATGCCTAGACAGAATAGACAGGGTGTAGGCTTGTGTAAGAAATGATGACCATTGTCGCCCAACTGTTTAGACCAGGATAGGTCAAAAGACAGCAATAGCATCGTGTTGTGCTGCCTGGATGATTTATGAATAGAGTGCATTGTATCAGGGGTGCTGCTGCTGCTTCTGCTTGGCACATGGGACTCTATGCAGGAAGGCATTTTGCACGATGGCACGGCCTGTAACACTCGGGAGCTTTGTGAGACTGATCCAGCCACTTCATAAACGACTTTACAGCAAGCAAGCAGCCTCTCTTGTTCCTCAGCTGGCCTGCTCAAACTTGACAGTTGTTGTGTGGAACCCTGGCACTGAAATTTCAGACTTGCTGTGCTGACAGGCACTGGCACCCAAGAAAACATTTGACCTGAGGCCATGGAGAAGGCTTCCAAAACTGGGATTATGGTGTGTAGTTTGAATAGAATGTACAATGTCACACAGAGGAAAACTTAGAGTTAAGGGTTTAGAATATAGTACATACATATAATATATATAGAAGATGGAGTTTAGGGCATAGGCTTGTCCTTCTTTTTCACCTTCTTCCTGGGTTTGGTGGTATTTTGTACTTGGGTAGAAAAATCCTCATGGGGGCCAAAGGTGATTGGTTATTGGTTAAAAGTAAAAATAATTTAGGTGTCCTTTCTTAATTGGACAATTCATCCTTAAAATACCTTGTAGAGAAAGAGATAGGGGTCCATTTTTGATTTGTTAGCTAAAATGTTGTAGAACTCACTATTTGTGGGACTGTAATATAGATAAGAATTAATAAAAACATCTGAGTCTGAACACAAAACATTGTCTCGAGCATTTAATCCTGACTGGCAAAAGAGGATAAAACACAACACAAGGCTCCCGCTTGCCTTGGAGCCATGCCTGCCTGCAGCTTGGGCTGCCTTTGCCAGCTCTCTTTTTCCAAGCTTGGACTCCCAGGCCTTCCTGCTCCAGCCCAGGGACATTGGTTATTCCATCAACCTGCTTATTTTACACCATAACCATTCTGGTTTTACCTAAGAGGGGAACATCAGATTGTGGTGCTTCTTGTACACAATGTTAAGACCAAGACATGCTGTTCTTACAGCTTGATAGTGCCTGCTCCTCTGCCATTTATTCCACAGTACATGACTAAAGAAAATCTAATGACTAAGTTACTAAGTTTCTTTAGTTTAAGCTACAGCTTAGTGCAAATATGTGTTAAAAAGAATGAGTGCCATAATGCCTTTTCTTTTTCGGTCACTAGTGGATACCTCCTGAAGGATACAGAACGACTCAAAAATGTGTGCATACAATGAAGAAAAGGCAGCACAAAATCCCTGTGGATGACAGTTAGGGAAAATCTCTTTGTAATTCGTATCACTGGTCTCACCGCATCTACTTAAACTGACAATAATTAGGCTGATTTTCTCCACACTGAGGCAGTTTTGCAATGAAGCAGCAGCGTTGCCATGATGCTAAATAAGAATCTGCATTACCTATAATGTTCATGCTACAAAGTGTATCCAGTACACAGCAACAGACTGGGTTATCTACAGGTTTATTACATTATATTATTATTATGAGTATATATATATTATATTATAATTATATTAATATATGACTATTATAATATAGTTTATAATAGTAAGCTGAAGGAAGCTTTCAGGCATGTGAGTGCCTGATCTCTCTTTTCCTCTAAAGGCTCTGCCTCCCCCAAGCCCTTCTTACCTGCTGTGCTTTGGCAGAGCCATCAAGCCCAAAACAAAAGAGCACTGGACTTTCAAGTGCAAAGCCTCCTCTCTTTGCCATGGGATTGCTTTCCCCTGCAGCCTCCATGGGCAAGGGCTCTGTGGGAGCAGGGGCCATCACAGCCTGTGACCTGCACACAGAGCCAGGAAAAGGAGCAGATCCTGCTGCATCTGCCTCCTGCTGATCCCTGCAGCAACTCCCTGCCAGTTCCCAGGGAACTTCACACCAAGGGCTTCCATCCTTGAGTGGCTGTGAGAACTTGGTGCTTCCCAGTTCTCCAGCATCCTTCTGGATTCTGGAGCACTCAGCACAAGTGTCCATGGCCCTTCCTGCATCCCCAGCTGCAGCAGTCACAGTCACTGTTGCCTCCCCCTTACTGCAGCTCATTTGCCAAAGTGCTGCCAAAGGCAGCAGAGCTGGCTCAGGGTCCCTGTGGCATTTTGTCTTCTTTTTCTCTTAAGAGCCGGATTAAATGCTCGAGAACGATTTCATGTCGGACTCAGAGTGTATTTTAATTCTCATCATATAGCAGCTCACAAGCTGTGAGTTCTAGCTAACAAAGTAGAAATGGCTCTGTCTCTATCTCTTTCCAAGTCTTGAAGAACAAAACTGTCCAATAATGAAAATGACACCTAAATAGTTTTACTTTTAACCCAAAACCAACACAAACCCAGGTCCACAATGGAGATTTCTTAAACCAATACAAAATACCACCAACCCATGAAGAAGAAAGGTGAAAAAGGACTAGCCTGATGCCCTACAACCCCTTAATATACTTCACTAAGGCTTTGCATATATATTGAGTTTATATGAACTAACCTAAAACTCTAAGGTCCACCATTTGATGGTCACATTCTTTAAAACACACCCCATAATCCCAGGGCTATTCATCAATTTTGAAGCCTTTCAAGGCTTCAGATCAAATGCAGTGTCCTGGGTCAGTCCTGTCACACAGCAAGCTGAAATCTCCAGTGCCCAGGGTTCCAAGAGATCCCTGTTGGCTTCTGGGCTCCAGGAGACCTTCAGAGGACACTTGGAGCGCTTGCTAAAGAGCTGCCCGTGCCATGGGGGTGGATTTGTCCTCCCTGGGTGGCTCTGGTTGGAGTTGGACGCTCCGTGCAGCCGCACTCTTTCTCAGGCAGCCTTGCAGCCCAGTTCTGACCAACGTGTGGCTCTGCTGCCATCCAAATCTGCGCTTTCCTGGCCAGCCTGAGTGCAAGTGGGGCAGTGCTGGGCATGGCTGGAGATTTTCATGGCCAAATCCTCCAGCATTTCCATCTGCTCATTGCTCTGGACAGCACCAATCACAAAACACCCAGTGCAGCTGACAATTGTAATTTCTTGCAGATTGCTGAAGCTGCACTGCTGATTGACAAATACACAAGAATTGATTTCACTGAAAAATGTCATTATTAGAAATGCTACACCCGCACTGACAAATTAACTATGCAGATCTCAATTTAAGTTAAAAAAAGAATTCTTAGATTTAAAACAATGCTATGTAAAAATATACAAATACCAACTTCAGTTACAGAAAACTTATTATTGTCACCTCTACAACAAACTCACTATACACAAAGATCAATTAGGTTTTAACAACTAATTTTATTACTACTTACTAGAAGCTTAAAGCCATCTAGGAATACAAAAATATCAGTATCTCTATCTAAAATTGTCCGTATACAAATAGCAAAATACTATTAAAGAGCCATATAACTACAATATAAAGAACTTAACACAGATACATAAAACACTTCTATATACATATATACACATACATGTAATACATATGCATAGTACACACATTACATAGCATATATCCATAAAATATAACAACATACATACCAGAAATATTCTTATACAAAGCAAACAACATATAAATATCCCATATAATTATCCCTCCTGTGTTCAAGTACATTTGTCTTTAAACCAAACTCTAAGCAGAGGAATTCACTGCCCCATCTCAAGCCTTTCACTCCATCTTAGTCCCTCCGTGCAGAGCAGCTCTCCTGGACAGGGACAGCAGATGGCCGACTCTGGAACAAAGGAACACGAGTCAGATGGGACATTTCCCTTGGCAGACCTGCCCTTCAGTCAGGGAAAGGAAAATCTCAGTGCCTCCCCAGGAGGGTTAGAAAGAAAAAGGTTGGCCAAAGCCCACGGCCAAAGCCCACCCACCCGCCAGCCCCCCCTGCCTCACCGCCCTGTGGCCTCCACCGGGGCTCTGGCTGCACAGCAGCGCCCCTGTCCACTGCTCTTGCTGGTGGTTCAGCTTCTCCGCTGCCTCCTGTCAGCTCTGCCTGTCCTCAAGGTCTTCAGGGCAGCTGTGCAAAAGTGAGGCTCTGGAATTGGTTCCCAGGCCTGGCAGAGCTGCAGCCCGAGCCCCTCTGTGCTCCCTGCTGGCCCCCTCCATCCCCTCAGCCCACCGTCCCCTGGGCAAAGCCCCGGCCCCCTTCAGTTTCTGCAGCCCCTCACAGTCCTCTCACCCCACTCAATCCCTTCTGACCCATCCTGTCCCCTTAGAACCTGCCACCCCCTCACCTGTGCCACTTCCCTGTCACCTCCAGTGCCACCATTGCCCTCTGCTGCCCCACACCCCTCAGTCCCCCCAGCCCTCAAGGTCACTGTCCCTGCAGTGTCACCGCCTCCCAGCCCCCTCAGGCCCCTCTGTCTCACCGTCCTTCAGCAGCTCCTCGGGGACACTGCCTGGGCCACCGGCAGCTGCCACCGCTCCAGGGACCCCCGGGCTGGAACTGCGCCCCGCCCGCCCGGCTGCCAGCTCGGACCCAGCACAGGAACAGGGACAGAGGGGCACAGGGGAAAAGGACAAAGAGAGAGGGAAAGAGTTAAAACTAGTCAATTTACAGAATAATCTAAACTATTAGCCTAAACACACACAGTCTATAATATAACGTATTCTATTTTAGAAATTATATAAATAATAAACATAACTATTTACTACATTCAAGTAATACATTAGTACTATATACATCTATATACAGGAGGATCATAAATAACTAACTAATACAGATATATCATCTCATAGACAGAGGGATTCTACCTGCCTGGTAGTCACAGGCTCTCCTCTGTCTCTTCCTCACACAGCGCGCACCCCACCAGGAGACTGATCCAGGGGATCTGGGAAGAAAAAGAGAGCACTGAGTCAATATTGGCCCTTGTGCACGTTTCACCTTGGGCAGCAATTGTCCTTCTGTACGGACTGTAAAAGATGGCCTAAAGGCAGACTCTCACTTGGGAATTTGAAGCCGACTCTTTAAGAAACAGGGATCCTCCAAGTTCCCAAAACGTGTAAAGCATTCAAGTACCTCTCAATAAATTCAGCACTCGCAGTGCAAATGGCACCCACGGAGCTTGAAACACAGACAGCACCCAGCTCCCCCAAAGAAGCCCAGCCTTGTTCTTTCTCTGTCTGACAGAGAGACCTCAGCCCTCGCTGAAATGGCTGAAGTGAAGGTCTGTGAGCTGAAGTTAGAACCAAATTGGACACGCAGGTTGGTGGACACAACTCCCACAAGGTCAGTAGTCCCTGCCTCTTGCCACAGCAGAGGACTCAGTGTCAGAGCCTCTGGGAGAAGCGTGGAGGCAGGGCTCGGGGAGCCTGTGCCAAGTGCAGGATTGGAATGAAAGGCAGCAGGACAGCACCAGCCCTGCAGACAAGAACTCAACTCTTCTGATCTCCCCTCCTGTCACAGGCAGGCTCAGAGCAGCCGTCTCACACCTCTCTAAACCAATGGGGCTCTCTCCTTACCAGGCTCCTCCGGGCTCTGGGGAACTGTTCCCGCAGCTCTCGTGCCAGATGGAGCTTCCTCTGCTGCAGCCCTGTTCATGGTGTCCTCTCCTGAAGGCTCAGGGGCAACATTAATATTCCCCTTGAAAGAAAAACAGAGAGAAAGAACCCAAGATCACTCAGCATTTCTTGGATCACATCAGGATACAGAACTGTTCTTCACCCCAAAGGCTGTGTAACACAAAGGGACACTGCCCACACAGTCACATGGCAAGCGTTTAAACTCAGGATTTGGGGGTTCAAGGTGAAACTCGAAGCTCTTACAAAAAGACCTTTGAGGAAAACAGGAATGCAGAAAAAGCAGAGGACACCAAGTGAGGGAGTGCCCTCACGCTCTGACCCTGCTTATGCCACGAGCTGTAAGAAATCAGCCAGCACAAAGCCAGGGGCTCTCCTTGTTGCCAACGTGGCTGTCAGCAAGGCAGAGCTCGCTCCAGCACTGCCCAGGGCTGTGTGCTGCAAACCCACACACAAAGCTCACATTTCTGCCTGGGAGCTCGACCAGCCCCACCCAACAGCTCAGACACTCCATACAAGGTGGTGCTTCTGGAGCCCTCTGCTGCTGCCCCGTATGTAAGACCCAGGAAAAAATGATGGACCCAGGGTTATTTCCAGCACAAATTTCCAATGCCAAAAATCTGTGAATTTGGAGGGTAGAAAGAAAACCACCAAAAGAAAAGTCAGAACCAAGTAGTGTTCATCATTCAGAAGGAAATGCCCAAGATTAAGCACTGCAAATACCTTTGGACAGAAAGATATTCACTATGACCAACTGCAGAATATCATCTCTTCTCAATAGCCCATCCATCAGAACCTAAAGATCTTAAAGAGGTTCAGACCCTGCAAGGTTTCTTTCTTATGGAAAAAATGCTTTTGCAAACTGCTATATGTGAGTTTACATAAGACATCCACTTGAGAATAAGAGATTGCAATCCAAAAAATCCCACTCCCCACCTTGTCTGCCCTTCCTCAATCACAAATGTACTGTAGCAATGGGTCTGCACAGCAAGAGAAAGAGGACATTCTTTGGCCAACACGTAATAATCTGCAAAAAGGCTGTGCCAGCACTCACTCTCCAGACAAGTCTGGGAAGAGGCAGGAGTTAAGAGAAATGAGATTCCTAATCCAAAGACTGAATCTGTCAAACAAAAGGACAAGGAAGCTGCAGCTCCAGCCCATCCCACACACGGCTCTGGCAGCGCCCACACGCACGGCAGGGCTCACACAGGCAGCAGCAGCAGCAAGCTGCAGCCCAGCCCTGGCTTTGCCTTGGCTTCCACCCAAAAGAGGCAGAAGCCCACATCTGCTGCTGCAACAGGAGACACTCTGGCGTGGCCCCTCCCTGCACGGGACACTTTGCCTTCAGTGCAATTCTCCAAACACTCTTCTCTTCTTTCCCACCCAACAAAGCCTGTAGAACCTACACACATCACCACAAATGCCCGGCACGAGGCATTCTTCCCAAGGAAAGGAACAACCAAAGGTGCCAGCACAGGCTCAACACCTCTCATCTCACTGTGGGGAAGACTTTTCATTCCCTTCTTTTGAAATCTGCTTGATCAAAGAATAAATAGATAAACTAAATAAGAATGGAATAATTAATCTCAAGGATCCTTTGCTTCTCAGCCATGTTACAATCTTCCAATTAGATTAATTAAAAGGAATGAAGAATTAAAATCAAGAAACCTTTGCTCCAGCCAGTAACAACATTCAAAATCTTCAGTCCAGCCTCTTCATTCCCATCCAATGGGGTTACCTGAGCACAGGCAGACCTTTCAGCCAGGAGTTCCTGATCTCCCGATCATCTTCTCAACAGCCAGCAAGATCCAGCTGGGTGATTCCTTCCTGCAGGTGCATTCTGCGCTGAGCTGGAGGCCTTGATGCTGCACAGCCAGCACTGCCAGCTGGAGCATGAGGGCTGAAGTGCCCGGTGCAGCTGCAAGAATCCAAACCCGTGAGTCAGGCTCCAGAGTGTGGCTTGGGACACAGAGCTCTATTGCTAGCCTTGGATCAAATATCAGAGAAAGCACACAGGAAACCAGGCAGAGAATCTTTGACTTTCTAGTGTCCCTTTCTAGTTGGCTTGACAATTTCTTGTAGAACGACAGAGCACTGGGAAAAAATACTTAAAGAATCACTTTTCATGACCTTTTGGAAAAGCAAGGCAGGATTCTTTCCTACCTGGTGGTTGGAGGCTGGGGGATGCTGCTCCCGTGGAGCTGCTGGAAGCTGCAAGGCTGGAACCTGAGCACCTCCGGTCGAGCGGAGGCAGCTGCTCCCCGTACAGCTCCTGGAAGCGGCTGGGGTGCCCCTCCCTCCGAGCAGCCCAGTCGCTCGCCTTGGAAACCCAGGACGTGGCAGGGCGGGATCCGGGGCACCTCCCGCTCGGCGGCAGCGGCCGCTCCCGCGTAGAGCTCCTGGAAAGCGGCTCGGCCCTCCCGCCGGCCGGCCCCGGCCGGTCCCTGTGCAGCAGTGGAAGCTGCAGGGTCGGGCGCCGGGCCAGCGGCGGCCGCTCCCTGGCGGCTGCTGGAAACGGCCGGCCGGGCCGGCGCAGCTCCTGCCCGCCTGGCAGCGCCCGCTCCCTGCAGCAGGAGGAAGCCGCTGGGCGGGCACCCGGGCGGCAGGGCGGCCGCTCCCTGGGCAGCGCCTTGAAGCGACCGCGCCTGCGCCGCCCGTCCGGCAGCGGCCGCGCCCCGGAGCTGCTGGGAGCCGCTCCCGCCCCGCCTGCGCCCCCCCCGCCCGCCGCCAGCCGCTGCCTGCTGGCCGCGCTCGTGCCGGATGCGGAGCAGGAGCTCGGGCGGTCAACGGCGAAACCAGGGGCTGCTATAAGGAGCCAGGCCCCCGCATCGCCCGGCGCAGCAGCGCCAGCCCGGCCCGGCACCTTGCGAAGCCGTAGCGTTCAGCTGGCGCACGAAGCTGCTGAACTGCGTGGCCCTGAAGGTGTGCGGGGCGGGCCCCGAGCGCCGCCCGGGCTGAGCAGCTCCCGCTCGAAGAGGGAGCGGTCTATGAGCAGCCCCCGGGCCTGGCTGTCCAGCGCACGAGCAGGACGCGGGGCTGTTCACCAGGTGCCACAGCTTGCGGGAAGGTGCGGGCGTTAATCCCGCGGGCAGCGGCACCTCCGCCATTGGCATCGATCGCCGCCTGTGCCACAACGCCAGAGACTCAACGGCCGCGCTGCCGCGCGCGCGGCCTGAGGGGGCGCTTCGCGGCCCCGCGCGCGCCCGGCGCGGCCCCGGCGCGGAGCTGGACTCGGCGGGGACAGCGCCCAGAGCCGGGGCCGCGGGCACAGCGCGGGACGGCGGCCCCGGGGTGGCCGGGCACGCAGGGCAGGGCCAGGGCAAAACCCTTGCTGCTCTGCCTGCACGCATCCTGCTTTGCTTGGCAGCACAGCCCCAAAGCACCAAGGCAAGGTAACAGAAAAGCTGCTTCCAGGCAGGTCGGCCTCCAGCAGCTGTTGGTGCATGGGCTTATTCCTCCCGGGCACAAGACCTGTCACTTCCCTTTGTTGAACTTATCTGATTTCCCTCAGGCCAATCTTTAGGCTGCCAGGGTCCTCTGAATGGCACAAGCAGTTGGTGTAACAGCTTGCGCTGCCACTTTGTGTTGTCTGCAAACTTGCTGAGGTAAACTGCACCTCCAGCCCAGCCATTCATGAAGACTTAAAGAGTACTGCCCCGCTATCAGCCCCTGGGGTCAGAGCACAGGACTTACCTCAGCTCTACTTTGTGCCATGATAGTGCAATCCTCTGAGCCCAAACACCCATCCCTTTTTCAATCTTCCTCCCGGGCACTTTGACAATTGTATTTAAGGATGTTGTAGAGACAGTTCCCAAGGCTTGGTAAAGCTGGGTAGACATCATCCATTGCTCTACCCATATGCTATCAAGTTGGCTGTTTAGTCACAGGCATCAGTAGATACCATTATCCCAATTCACACTTCTCCATTTGTTTGAAGTTCTAGGATTAGTTACTCTATCACCCTTCCAGGAGGAGGCAAAGGTGAAAATGAGCTGCCTGTATTGTTCCTGCAATTGTCCTTCTTACTTCTCCTGAAGACATGAACTCATAATAATAGTAGTCTGGCTGTTTATAGCTTGTCAATGCAGCCAAAAATGACCAGGTAAGAAGAATGAAGGACTAAATACAGTTTTATTAAACTCTTCTTCTGTGACCATTCCTGTGCCCACAGAAAGATCTTGGCTTTCTTCAGTATTAGGCCAGCTGATTAACAAACAACAACAAAAAAACAAAAAAAAAAACCACAACACAAAAAAAACCAAGGTTCCTCTTTCATAGAATATAACTTATGCCATATATCAGGAAGACTAAAAACTGGATTTTCTTCCAGGATTAATGAGAGTGAAAAGACTTGAGAGCTTCCAGAATTTGATATTTTTGTTGTCTCCAACTTATTGCGAAAAAAGTGCTTAGAACAGGTGAAGGCATAGTGCTTTTGAAAAAATCCCATTACTTGATTTTGTAGGGGGGGCGGCGGGCTTATATTACATATAAAATGCCTCACAAGAAATTTAGCAAAAGATTCATTCCTTTGCAGCAGAGATTCATCACTTTCAAATGGGGAAATGCCAGATCTTGTATGTTGGTTTTTTTTTTGGTTTTTTTTGTTGTTTTTTTTATGGTTTGTTGGTGTTCTGATTCCCACATTTTTAGAATTGCATACGTATCTTTTAGACACATGATCACATGCTCATTCCTTCAGCGTCCCAAAATCATAAGTGCTCAGAACAGCCATAGAACCTCCTAATCATGTCCTTTCTCAATACTCTTTTATTTAATAATAAACCAGACACCATTGATCTTTTGGAATCAGCCGGGCAGGGCTGGCTGGGGCTTGTGGCTGCCAGGCCCGGCCGGACAGCAACCTGCCCACTGCGCCTCGCCCCGCCATGGTCCCCGGGCCAGGCCGCATGGCTCCACTGCTGCTGCGGAGCTGGTGGCTGGGGCCATGCCAGGCCTGTCCTGTCCCCATGGAGGGTACCTAGCCGGCCCTAGGCTACCCTGAGCTGCACTTGCTCGCAGCTGCGGGCACAGAGGAGCAGAGGAGGAGGAAGAGGCAGTGTGGGATGCGTGGCACTGCCTCGCACAGCTGGGGAGCCCTGCCGCACGTCCAGCAGCGGCCCTCCCTCCTGCCCCGTCCCTCAGCTTGGTGCCAACCTGGGGCGCTGGGCCATTGCTTCTCTTCTCCCGTTGTGCATCCCTGCCACCCGCACTGCCCCAGGCGTCCCAGGGAGCTGCGCCTCCTGGAGCCAGGGCGCTCTGCTCTGCTGCCATGGAGCACCCCAGGGCCCTGGAACACCCAGGGCAGGCGGGCCCAGAGTGTCCAATGTCCCCTTGGTTCCAGCAGGCCCCACAGTGTCACAAGCTCCCTTTGCACCTGAGGCCCACACACCTCAGCCCAGGGCCATTGCCAATGTTCCAGGTCACTCCACAGTATGGCCAGCTCCAGTCCTCTCAGTTATCCCAGTTTTCCAGCATGCTCCCAGTTCCCCAGTCCCTAACTCCATATATCGTCCCTAGCATATCCATGTCATATCCAGTTGCCACTCCGATCACCCTCTGGGTAGTTCCAGTTGCTTTCCAGTATATCCCTGTACCACCCACCACAGTCCAAACTGCTCTCAGCATGCTCCTGGTAAACTCCATTATGGTCTCAGTCCCCCTCAATGTTTATCCTAGTTCCACCCAGTGTGATCCCAGGTTCAACCCAGTGCCCTAGTATAGTCCCAATCACTTTCCACAAGATATCCCAGTCCCTTCCAGCATGGTCTCAACTCAGCCAGTTGCCCCCAGGGTAGACCCAGTCATTCCCACTCACTCCCAGTACTCCCACAGCAGGTTCTCCATTCTTTCAAGTGTTTTCTCAGTCATCCCCAGTATGGTTACAGACACTTCCAGTATATCCCAGTGGCCCTCCAGCATGTCTGTAGTCATTCTCAAAACCACCCCAGTGATCCCAGTAAGGTGTTTATTCATCCCAATATGATTCTCAGTCACCCCCAGTATATCCCAGTTGCCTCCAGCATCCATACCAGTACATTCTCCAGTTCCTCCAACTTCTTGCAACATGACCCAATTTCTCTCCATTGCTCCAGAAGCCCAAAGTATCATTCCAGTTGCTTCCCTTTCAACACCAAATGATGAGCCCAGTAAGCTCCAGTATATCCTAGTCACATGCAGCACTTCCCAGTGGAGTCTTAAGTATACCCATTTCCTTCCAATTACTCCCAGTATGGTCCCAGTTGCCTCCAGCTAGATTCAAAACCCCCTCAGTCCCAGTATTGATGTCATTGCCCCCAGCGTTGCTCTGCAGTTGCTCCCAGTCACCGCAGTTTGGGGGTGACGTGCAGGGTATTTGTTCCAGCCCCTCACTACTCCCAGTATTAGTCCAGTCACTCCAAATATGATCAAGAATGAGGCCAGTGATTGTCCCAGTACTGCCAGTATGAACCAGTTGCACCCCACATGGTTCAGTTTGCTCCCTTTCACCCTCACTTTACTTTCCAGTCATCTCCCAGTCTGCCCAGTGTACCCCAGTGCTTCCAGCATTTGATCCCATTGTGCTCACAACCACTCTCAGCATCCTCAGTGTAGTCACCACTCACTGCCATATGATCCCAGTCAGCTCCAGCATGACCCAGTTCATCCCCAGTATAAAGTCCAGTTTGCTTCAATCACCCCCAGCATGCAACCCAGTCACTCCCAGTTCCTTCCCCAGTTGCTCCATGGCATTGGTGATCCCAGGTTGGCTTCCCCAGCTGCTCCTGGTCACCCTCAGCATGGATCCCATTCACTCCCAGTATATCCCATTTTCCCCCACATGGCCTCAATTGCCCCCTTCAGGCTCTTTAAATCCCAGTAGGGATCCCAGTATGATCCCAGTCTCCCTTCAGTGTGATCGCAGCTTTCCCCACAAGCAACAGGCTCAGCTGCTCCCATTATTGATCCCAGCTGTGATGTCATACAACCCAGTGGCAATCCCAGTCACTGTATGATTCCCAGTACAAACCAGTAACCCCAGTGATGCCATTTCTAGGGCACAGCCCCCCCTCCTCCTCCCCCAGTTCCCCAAGGCAGCTTCACAGGAGAAGTGGGCGATGAAACCGGGACATGTGAGAATGTGGGGGGGGGGGGGCGGCTGTGCCCTAAGAAAATGGCATCACTGGGAGAACTGGTTGTACTGGGATCATACAGTGACATGGGATGCACTGGGTTTTACTGACACACACTGGGATCATAATGGAGGCAGCTGAGCTGTTGCTGTGGAAACTGCCGATCACACTGAGGGAGACTGCGATCCAGTTTACTGGATTACTGGGATTTAAGAGCCTGAAGGGGGCCAATTGAGGCCATGTTGGAGGGAAAAGGGATATACGGGAGTGACTGGAATATGCTGAGGTGTGACCAGGAGCAGCTGGAGCAACTGCGGATCATGCCAGGAGGCAACTGGAAGAACTGGGAGTGACTGGGTGCATGCTGGGGGTGATTGGAAGCAACTGGACTTATACTGGGATTGAACCTGGGGTCATTGCTGGAGCGACTTGGGATTCCATACTGGCAGTGAGTGTGACTACATGAGGATACTGAGAGTGGTTGTGAGCAAATGGGATCATGCTGGAAGGAACTGGGTACACTGAGGAGAGACTGGGAGTGACTGGAAATAAAGTGAGGGTGAAAGGGAGCAACTGGAACCATGTGGGGTGCAACTTGTTCATGACTGGCCAGTGACTGGGGACAATTCACTGGCCTCATCTTTGGATCATATTTGGAGTGACTGGACCTAATACTGGGAGTACGTGAGGGGATGGAACATACCCTGCACGTCATCCCCCAAACTGGCGTACTGGGAGCAACTGAGAGCACGCTGGGGGGCAAATGACATCATACTGGGACTGACGGGCGTTATCTAGCTGGAGGCAAACTGGACCATACTGGGAGTAATTGCGAAGGAAATGGGATTATTACTGTAGACTACACGGCGAGTGCTTTGGCATGTGACTAGGATCATACTGGAGCTGACTGGCTCAATATTGTGTTGAAAGGGAGCAACTGGGATGATATTTTGGCTTTCTGGGAGCAATGGAGAGAAATTGGGATCATGTTGCAAGCAAGTTGGAGGAACTGAGGAATGACTGATGGATTGCTTGGAGGCAAACTGGGGATATAACTGGGGGACTGAGATCATATTGGATTAATTAAACACCTTACATGGGATCACTGGGAGTGTCTTTTAGAATGACTACAGACATATGCTGAGGCCACTGGGAATACTGGAGTGTCTGTAACCATTTACGGGATGACTGAAGAAAACACTTGAAAGACATGGAGACCATGCTGGAGTAACTGGGAGTGAGTGGGAATGACTGGTCTACCCTGGGGGCAACTGGGCATGAGTGAGACCATGCTGAAGGGACTGGATCACTGCTGGAGTATTGGGACTATACTAGGGGCAACTGGTGAACCGGATCACACTGGGTGGAACTTAGGATAACATTGAGGGGACTGAGGGACCAAATGGGAGTTACCAGGAGCATGCTTGAGAAAGCAGTTTGGGACGGTGGTGTAAACAGGGATATACTGGAAGCAACTGGAACTACCCAGGGGTGAACTCGGAGTGGCAACTGGAATAATGCTGAAGCAAACTAGGAGGAAGTGGGAGGACTGGGAGGACTGGGAGCATGCTGGTAAACGGAATATACTGAGAGAGACTGGGAGGCACTGGGACCATACTTGGAGTGGACTGGAACCATGGCAATGGCCTGGGCTGGGTGATGTGGGGCCTCAGGCGTGCCACCAGGGAGCTCTGTAGACACACTGTGGGGCCTGCTTGGAAACCAAGGGGACATTGTACACTCTGGCCCGCCCTGCCCATTGAGGTGTTCCAGAGCCCCGGGGTGTCCAGGCAGCAGAGCAGAAGCCCCTGGCCTCAGGCAGGCAGCAGCTCCCTGTGACAGCCTGGCAGCGCGGGCGGCAGGGAATCACCAGGGAGAGAGGAAGGCCAAGCCCACGCGCCCCAAGGTAGGCCACCAGCTGAGGGACGGGCAGGAGGGAGACGGCCGCTGCTGGACGGTGCCAGGGCTCCCAGCACTGTGCTGAGGCAGTGCCACCATCCAACACACTGCCTCTTCCTCCTCCTCTGCTCCTTCCTGGCCCGCAGCATGGAGCAGTGTCCAGCCTCAGGGCAGCTAGGGCCAGGCCTGGTCCCTCGCAATGGCGGGAAGGGACAGGCTGGCATGGGCCCCACAAGCCCCACAGCCTCCAGCAGCAGCAGTGGAGCCATCGGGCCTTGGCCCAGGAGACCCTGGCCGGGACGAGGCCGCAGTGGGCAGTTGCTGTCCTGCCGGGCCTGGCAGCCACAGCCCCAACCAGCCCTGCCCGGCTGATTTCAAAAGATCAATGGTGTTTGAGTTTATTATTGAAATAAAAAAAGAGATGAGAAAGACATTGATTAAGATTATCAGTGGCTGTTCTGAGCACTATGATTTGGGACTGGAAGGAAAAATGAGCATGTGATCATGGACTAAAAGATACGTATGCATCTAAAATTGGGAATCAGAAACACAACATTAAAAAAAAACAAAAAAAAAACCCAAAAAAAAAAAACCATACAAGACTCTGGCATTTCCCCATTTTTGAAATGATGAATCTCTGCCTGGCAAGGAATGAATCTTTGCTAAATTTCTTGTAGGCACTTTTATATGTAATATAAGCCTACAAAAATTCAGAAGGGGATTTTTCAAAAAGCACTATTGCCTTCACCATGTTTCTAACACTTTTTCCAAAAAGTGGAGACAAAAAAAGTTATTAAAATTCCCTGGAAGCTCTCAAGTCTTTTCCTCTCCATCTAATCCTGAAAGAAAATCCAAGTTTTTAGTTTCTGAAATATATGCATAATTATATTTCTATTGAAAGAGATTGGTTTTTTGCATGGTTGGTTTTTTGTTTTTTTTTTTTTTATTTTTTTTTGGTTGTTGGTTTTGTTTTAAACTCAGCTGCCTAAACGGAAAGAAAGCAAGATCTTTCTTGTGGCACAGGATGGTCACAGAAAGGAAGAGTTAATAAAACTGTATTTAGTCCTTCATTCTTTCTTACTGTCATTTTTGCTGCATTGACAAGCTATTAAACACCAGAATTACTATAATAGATCAATGTCTTCAAAGGAGAAGTAAAGAAGGACAATGCAGGAAAATACAAGGCAGTCCAGCACCCTTGCCTTCCATCCCTTGGAAAAGGTGAATTAGAGTAACTATCCTAGCAAACAATTCAAAACAAATGGAGAAGTTGTTGATTGGGAATAATGGTTAATTTCTACCTGATGCCTGCTGACTAACAGCCAACTTTGAAGCATATGGGTAGAGGCAATGGATGATGTCACCCCAGCTTTACCAAAGCCTTGGGGAGACGTCTCCTACAACATCCTTAAATACAGTATTGTCCAAATGCCCGGGGAGGAAGATTGAAAAAAGGGATGGTGGTTGGCTCAGAGGATTGACATCAGTGGCCACAAAGTAGAGCTAAGAGGTAAGTCCCTGGCTTGACCCCCAGCGGCTGAAAGCGGGCAATACTCTTTTAAAGTCTCATGGAATGGCTGGGCTGGAGTGCAGTTTACCCTCAGCAAGTTTGCAGACAACACAAAAAAGTGGCAGGAGTAGCTGTTTACACCAACTTGCTTGTGCCATTCAGAGGGACCCTGCAGCCTAAAGAATTGGCCGAGGGAAACAGAATAAAGTTTAAAAAACAAAATGTCAAACAAAGGAAGTGACAGGACTTGTGCCCAGGAGAATTAGCCCATGCACCAACAACTGCTGGAGCGACTGCCTGGAAGCAGCTTTTCTGTTACCTTGCCTTGGTGCTTTGGGGCTGTGCTGGCCAAGCAAACGCAGCGATGCCGTGCAGGCAAGAGCAAGCAAGGGTTTGCCCCTGGCCCTGCCCTGCCGTGCCCGGCCAAGCCCGGGAGCCGCCGCGCCCGCGGCTGTTGCCCGCGGCCCCGGCTCTAGGCGCTCGTCCCCGCCGAGTTCCAGCCCGCGCCGGATCGGCCGCGCCGGGCGCCGCGCGGGGCCGAGCGCAGCGCCCCCCTCAGCCGCGCGCCGCCAGCGCAGCTGCGGTGCCGTTGTGCGCTGGTCGTTGTGGCCACAAGCGGCGATCGATGCCATGCGGAGTGCCGCCCTGCCCGCTGGGTTAACGCCCGCACCTTCCCTCGCCAAAGCGTTGGCACCTGGTGAACAGTCCCCGCGTCTTGCTCCTGTGCGCTGGGACAGCCAGGCCCGGGGGGCTGCTCATAGACCGCTCCCTCTTCGAGCAGGGAGCGGCTCACCCGGCGGCGCTCGCGGGCCCGGCCCCGCACACCTCAGGCCACGCAGTCAGCAGCTTCGTGCGCCAGTGAAACCGCTACGGCTTCCGCAATGGTGCCGGGCCGGGCTGGCGCTCTGCGCCAGGCGATGCGGGGGCCTGGCTCCATTATAGCAGCCCCTGGTTTCGAACCGTTGACCGCCCGAGCTCCTGCTCCGCATTCCGCACCGCAGCGCGGCCCAGCAGGCAGCGGCCCTGGCGGCGGGCGAGGGGTGCAGGCGGGGCATGGGAGCGGTCCCAGCAGCTCCCCGGGCGCGGCCGACTGCCGGACGGGCGGCGCAGCGGCGGTCGCTCCAGGCGCTTTGCCCAGGGAGGCGGCCCGCCACTGCCGCCCGGGTGCCCGTCCCAGCGGCTTCCTCCTGACTGCACAGGAGCAGGGCGCTGCCCAGGCGGCAGGAGCTTCTGCGCCCGGCCTCGGCCCGGCCGTTTCCAGCAGCCGCCCAGGGACGCCGCCGCTGGCCCGGCGCCCACCCTGCAGCTTCCACTTGCTGCCACAGGGACCGGCCGGGCCGGCTCGGCGGGAGGGGCCGAGCCGGCTTCCAGGAGCCTACGCGAGCGGCCGCTTGCACCGCCGAGCGGAGTGCCCCGGATCCCGCCCTGCCACGGTCCTCGGATTCCAAGTGCCGAGCGACTGGGGCTGCGCGGACGGAGGGGCCCCCCAGCCGCTTCCAGGAGCGTACGGGGAGCACCTGCCTCCGCTCGACCGGGAGGTGCTCAGGATCCAAGCCTTGCAGCTTCCAGCAGCTCCACAGGGAGCAGGCCAAGCCCCCAGCCTCCAACCCACCAGGTAGGAAAAGGAATCCTAGCCTTGCTTTTCCAAAAAGGTCATGAAAAAGTGATTCTTTAAAGTATTTTTTCCCAGATGCTCTGTCATGTTCAACACAGAAATTGCAAGCCAACTAGAAAGGGACACTAGAAAGTCAAAAGATTCTCTGCTGGTTTCCTGTGTGCTTTCTTCTGATATGTGATTCAAGGCAGCAATAGAGCTCTGTGTCCCAAGCCACACTC